>CM035417.1:148133048-148233048 GCA_020310875.1 Ceratopteris richardii | reverse complement strand
GGAGTGTTGGATGTAATATTCCACAACATGAGTGGCAAGCTGATGTTCTTGGATGCATAGTCCTCTGGCCAAGTCTGTCATCATGCGATCCCAATCAATTGGTCCTGGAATGTCCGGATGTGGCAGACGTAACTGATCTGCATGGATGGCTTGTTCGACTACGAATAGATGTAGCAAATGTGTTGGTCTGGGAATGAAAATTTCCGAGTGATATTCCCAGAACCCTGTAGAGAACATTTCTTCAAAAGTCTGCTTGAAGCATGCGGGTAAATACATTTATTCGTGCATGCCATGCAAAGATTATGTTGACCGAGGGAGTCTGGCTCATGTCGTAGACTAAATCCTTGTTACCTTGAGAGAATCCAGGGGCGGAAATGTATGGAGCCTGTACCTTCTGAAAGGTTTTGAAGACAATTGTCATGAGCTCGAATATTTTCATACACATTTTTGCTGCTATGTCGGGTACATTCTTTAGACGCATAGACCAGTGTCGAATTTTTTATATCATGTATGGTACGGTCGGCGTCCCTCGAGGTGGAGCAAAATATGGATAGTTGACCCATGCCGAGCATTCTTTATTGTTGCGTACCTTGATTGCAAATGCTTGCAATGATCTGCGACGGACCATTGGGCAATAGCATGGATTATACTTGATATACAGTGGCATGGTTGCCCAGGTGCTCATCATCTCAAGGTTATCAGTTAGTAACCGTGCACGCCAATTAGGTTGGAAGATCGAGGCAGCACGTGCGTCTTCCGGTAAGTCCTCCGACTCAAATTGAGTGGCAAATGTGGGCTCCTTCCCTGTATGCCTTTTAATTTCTGCATTATAATCATGTAGCAAGACATAGTAAGGCATGTATTATGGCTCGGAAGTTGTGATTAACCTTTGGTGGGATAGATGCTGAAAGTAAGAAGATCGAAGCACAGTTTCTTCCAAGTTTGTGATGGATTGAATTTGCACGGTGACACGATCATCATGTGTTTGTCCCACTTTCTCAATCCTTTTGACCCAATCTGGGACTCCAATTTCTAAAGTGTCCTGTCCTTCTTTTGTAACTCGACCGCCGGGTGTTGGCATCGGCTCGTATGGTTCTTCATAGCTATCATCGACAGTGATTTCCACTACTGTATCAGGTTCTAGTTCTTCAGCGGGGGAGGGTGGCCTTTCATATGGTAAGAGACGTGCTTGGAGTTCTACCAACTGGTCCTGAGGGTCTCTAATTCTTCTGTAGAGTGTTGCAAGATTACTGGCTCCTGTTGAGCTGTGGGGGCACTGGCTATCTGCTTCTTTAAGTCAGCACATTCAGCCTCTAACTTTTCCTATGACTCCAAAAAATTCGCATGCTCCTCGAGTAAGATGCGGATGTCTTCTGATGGGACTGCTCTATACTTGGTAGGGCTAATGGTTGCGCCTGCGGTTCCTTCCATAGCTGCTTCAAAATTGTCTTGGTTTTGTTGCTGAAGCCACTTGTTCTCTTCTAATGCTGCTTCCATATGCTTCCTTAATAGCCCAAGATTGCGTCTGAGTGTAGCATTGGATATCATTTGTGCCTGGAGCACACTTTCTAGTTCCTTGACTACTTTATCATTCACCGTCGATATCTTTGATTCCAATTCTGTGTGAGCTTATTGTAAAGTGGTATGTTATGCTAGGAGCATTTGATAATCAACTTCTATAGTGTGGACTCTAGCCTGCAGGCGCTGAGATTCTGCCTGTAGGGCAGCGGTACGTTCTTCCAATGGATGATATTCTTGTTGCAGTTGATGTGCACACTGAAGTAATGTATTAAATGTGCTATTTACATTATGAGATGCAAGGGGGAAAGTTTGGAATGCAAGGGGAGTGGGAATGGGAAGGAAGGTAGTGAATGCTGTGCCTACGAATGATGTGGTGAGTGGTGAGGTGGGGGGTAGGGGAGGGGGAGATGGTGGAATTGTGGGGAGAGGTGCTATGGTTGGAGAAATGTCCATTGGGTCGGACAAAGTGGTGTGTGCAGGGGCTACCATGTAAGTTGGTATGGTAGGTGAAGTGAGTGTGGTGTTTGTGTAGATTGATGTTGTTGCAAACATGTGGGGACTGTGCCTCTGAGACACTAGAGTGCGGATGGACTGCTCCATGAAAGATGGGTATTGAGGAGGTGCGATTGGGTGGAGTGATGTGTAGGGAGCAGATGGAAAGTATGGGTCATGGGATGGGGGCACCCGTAATGGGGGATACGCCGAGAAACAAAGGATGCCTTCCGTGGGTGCGTGGGTTCCAACCACACTCGGAATTATGGGGTGGCCAATTATGGGCTTGGAGGACAAAAAGGGTGAAGTGTACAAGGGATTGGTGATGGAAGAGAAGAGGGTGTCCTGTGAGGTTGGCTCTCGAAATGAGAAGGATGTGGATGAGGTGGGGTTGTAAGTGAAGGTAGATGTGATTACTGCAGTTTCTTCCAAGGGTGGGAGGTGGTGGTGGTGGTGGAGAAGGGGGGGATGGGGGGTGGGGGGGTGAGATGGGTGATGTCTGAAAAAAAGTTTCAACAGAGAGATCAATGGTGGTGGTGGGGGTAGCTATGGTTTCGATGGTTACGTCTGGTTCTGTGATGGGTATTCTGATAGTCTTACCTGCTTGTGGTAATGTGTCGACTCTGCGTTTGTCATACCTCACTGACTGGCGGACTGCTGTGTGGACAGTCTCCGGAACTCCTAATGATTCTGTCACTAATTTGAGGGTGTTAATAAAATGTTGATCCACTCCGTCATCTGCTAGCATTTCTTGCATCAAGGCTTGGCCTGATGCAAGGGAGAGTTGATGCCTTTCTTGCACTGTTTTGATCGTATCGTACAACCTCTGTAGTTGAGTTGTGTATGAAGGTGCACCTACAAGTTCTGGCACTTCTTGTTGCTCATCTTGATGTCCGTGATCATATTCCTCCTCATCTTCCTCATATTCTTCATCTTCATCGTCCTCTTCATCCATTTCAACTGTGGTAATAGGTACTTGGAAGGTTGTTGCCTGCGGTTGAACATTCTCCACTTGTTGTTCTTCTTTTGCCTCAAGATCTACATCTTTTAACAATTGTTCGAAGTCTTCATTCGTGAGTTCTTCCAAGGGTGCGCCACAGGGAAATTCAAAATCGGTTGGGATGGGAGGAAATATCAAATTGGGGCCATCGGTGTTGTGTCTCGGAAGTCGTAGTGTGAATGGCCGAACTCTTCGGGGTGGTGGGGTAACGTCCGGTGTTAGGGTGGCTCCATGTGGTTGAGCACAAGGTACTTGGACAGTTCCTCTCATCTTCCTGGAAGGGGGTCTAGTGGATGGCCGGCCTCTAAACTACTGTACTCGATTCCACATTAGTGCCTGTTGAATTGGGATGTCATAAGCCAAACACCTATAAATTATTCTAGTTAGAGCACAAAATCCATATAAAACATGCTTCTGTGGCCATCGGTTGTGGGCTAGGTGTATCTGATCAATTTTATCCAATGGGGTAAGTTGATGGTGAGGTTCTGTGTCTCTGCCAGATACAAACTAAACCATATCTTCTTGGGCGGCATGGTGAATCTATCTTGGGCAGGAAAAGCAAAGTGTTGACATGCACATTCGCAGATGTATTGCAATATTGGGCGTCATGGCCACCATGTCCTTGAGCTTGGTGAGGCTTTGATTCTTCATGTAATTAGGCACTAGGGTCTCCTTCTCTGTTGGAATATGCATTTCGCGCATATCTAGGGCCTCTCTCACTAAGTTGTTTGAGAGCCTAAACCTTTTGAGCTCATTTCCTTTTGTCAGAGATGGGAGCACAAATGAGCTTGCACCTTTTGGGTTCTTGCTTGGAGTCAAGGTATTGATGAGGTAGTAGCATTACATGAAGTCAGGCTTTGGGAGCCGAGCACTAAAGTATGCATCCAAGCTTGCCTTTCCCCATACCGGACGTAGACCTTCTGCATTTTTTAACTTTTCAAATTCCCTTGTAAAGAAATGGTATTTACCTTGCTTCCCATTGAAGTCCAACTTTGACTCCCATAGGTATGATCCCTCGCCCAAGGGTCTTGCAACTTCACTAAACCAGTGGGAAGCTTTTCCTACGGGCATGGTATGGCCACTGGGGGGGTCTGCTACTGGTATGATTTGGATGGCCTGCAACTCTTTTGGTCTTTCATTTGTCTCCGGCATAATGGGTAAACTTTCTAAATTCACCACTTGCTAGCTCGTTCCTGCTTGAGAGCTTGTTCCTGCAGCCTCAGCCATGTTGAAGAAACTGTTGCCGGTTCTGTGAGAATATATGAATAAATGTTAACATTGAAATGGACACAAAATGACACTGTGTCCCCGTTACAACATTAACTTGATGAATTGTGATGTAGTTAGTCGGTTAGTTAGTGCTTGCGTGGATGTGAGTGTGAAGTGTGGTTAGCTGATGCTGAATACCTATGAGCTAATTGGGGGGTCGAGTGTAGTGTGGATGCAGTTAGTAAGTGGAAGTGGCTTTACAAATGGGTCAGGTGGTTTATTACAAGGTTTGGGTTGCCAAACATAGTGGATGGCACTCTGTTTTGATTTTCTGGACACTCTAAAGGGCTTGATCAGAATGTCAACTTGGAAATGAGGCTTTTTAGGGACCCATTTACCAGTGATTCTACTCGTACTCAGGGGTGAATATGTGTTCGTGTGTGATGTATAAGAGTGGGTATCAGCTGTTCGAGTGAGTGAACCATGTTGCACAGGGTGTGGTATTTGTGTATCTATTTGAGCCCGCAAGCAAGCCTTAGGCACCCAAATTTTTCTTGATTGTGGGCTAGCCTTCATCGACTTCTTGGGTACCCAGATAGACTTCACTTTCACATAAGAATTTTTGGAAGACTTCTTATTAGTGTCGTGTTGTTGATCACTAATAGGAAGTTGAGCCAGTTGTTGTGGCTTGACCGCAATAGGATGCTCGCCTTTTCGCACCCACAATTGTTTTGGTGGCTGAGACACCTTGCTTCGTACTTTCTTTTGACTTCCAGCATAAGTTGTCTGCTTCTTCTGCATTTGATCCACCTTTGGTTGCTGCATCCTTCTGGCTTTTGGAAAAGAAGGGGGTTTTGTCGTATCCTTGACTTCTTTGTTGAGATACTCATCCCTCTGCATCACATAGTTTTGGACAAGAATAGCATGGTCATCTTCATGTGTACTCCTGGAAGGACCAGGATTGTGTGCCTTTCCTAGTTCTTTGAGTGCTCCATTGTCTAACTCAACTGTAATTCGAATCTGATTTACCCATACTTGAGGAAGTCCACTTCTTAGGTTTAGGTTGATTGCATGATCATAAATCCAATCTTGACCCAAGACAAGAGGCTCAGTGAGATCCTCATCTTGACACACTAGTACTTTAACTGTCAGTAAAACATCTTGAATGTAGAGGGGAAGTTCCACCTCGCCCATGCAAGGGATCTCCAAGCCTCCCAATCCTAAGAGATATGCCTCTATAGGATTGACCTTCAATTGTAGTTCTTGGCATTAAGAAAGTCAAACAACACTAGTGGCTGCTCCTGAGTCAATTAAAGCTCTCACGGTCCTTGCACTCTCTCCTTGTCCTACTTCTAGGGTCACAAAAGGTCATCGATCGATTATCCTATAGGAACGTTCACTTGAAACCTCGCACATGGCCATGTGATAGCCTAGAGATTCTTGAGTGTCAGGCATAGGCTGATCTCTACCTAGCCTCCTCAATTTCATTCGTCGGATGTGTTCTAAAGCTTCTGTCTGTGATTCTTCTCGAATTCATTTTTCCTCTTCTTTACGTTTCTTGGCAGTGTTGAGCCGATTTAGCATCTCTTCAGTTAGGGGTTCTTGATATAACTTGACTCTACATCCACTGATGTAACTAGGGAGGACATCACCTTCTAGTGTAGCTAGATGAACTGCTCCACTTGTTGAGATCCTATTTATGATCATAGGTCCATAGCCTCTCTTCTCTAATTTTTGTGCATGTTGCTTCAAGGTGTAGACTAAAACTAAGTCTCCTGCTTTCAAGCCTTTATCCTTCACATGGGCATCAAAGTACGCCTTCTATCTTTTCTTAGCTGCATATATTCCAGCTGCAGCTCTTAGTCTTGTTTCACCTAGTCGTTCTAGATCAAAAATCCTCGAAGAGAGTTCATGACCCGTCCACTCATGCTCCTGTGCTACTTTCAATGTAGGTATCAAGAAGTCCAATGGTAGCACTGCATTTTGACGAAACACCATCTGAAAGGGTGTGGCTTGGAGTACCATTTTATAGGCAACTCTATATGCCCAAACAGCATGGTGTAGCTGTTTGTCCCAATCAGAGCATTTATTATTCACTAATTTCATCAATACATTGCATAGAATCTTATTTGTGCTCTTAGCCTGGCCATTAGCTTGTGGGTGATACGGGACAGACTTCTTATGTACTACCAAGAATTCGTGGAGAAGATTTTCAATAATTTCATTCAAGAAGTGAGTGCCCCTATCACTGACTAGCTCGATAGGTAGCCCGTATCTTTTGAATACATTCTCAAATAAGAACTTAGCTATCGTTTAAGCATCGTTCTTCGTGGTAGCTTTCACTTCTACCCACTTGGTTAGATAATCCGTGGCCATAATAATGTATTCAGCATGTAAACCCTTAGCGGGGGGGTTAATAGGACCTACAAAGTCTATTCCCCACTTAGAGAATCCTTGCGTATAGGATACTGAGTTTGCTGACAGACATCACACCTCTTCACATAGGTATGTGCATCCATGTGAAGGGTCGGCCACCACAAGCCTCCAAATAGGATTGCTTTAATCACACGGTCTGGTCCAAAATGTCCTCCTGCTACACCTTGGTGAGCAGTTTCCAAGATCTTGAGATATTCACTCTCATGGACACATAGTCTCAGGTAACCATCTTTACCACGCTTGTATAAATTATCACCAATAAGCGAGTAGTCTAGGGCTTCTTGTTCTAAACTTCTTTGCCTCGTCAGGGTCATATCTTGAGGGAATGTTTTCGTCCTCAAAAAGGCTACTAATGGTTCACTCCAATATGGCACTATGGACACTTGATAAAGAGTGGCATGCTCCACGGGTGGTTTAGTGCAACAGATAGGACATTCCTTGCACAATTTATGGATATCAGCTTCCATAGTCGGCCAATGTACTTCGAGTCTCCTTAATGTCTGTAGGGTTCGTTGCTTTGAGTAGTGTTGCTCTAATGCACCTACATGTGCTAATTGCAACCATTTTGCATACTCATCCTCTTCCACACAACAAGCTAGGATCCCTTGATCTGTATGCTTGTACATACTTCCTGCCATGATCTAGTATTTTTGGGCTTTTACTATCTCCCTATCTTGAGTGTTTATGACTGGATGGTTAGGCCCGTATGTCAATACTAGCACTAATGGCTTAGCCCACTGAGGTACCACTTCCAATTAAACAAGTAACCATCAGGAAGGTCATCTGACACTCCTTGTGGGGCCTCTCCCGATGTGAGCCTCGAGAGATGATCTGCTCTCAAATGAATCTTCCCTTTCCTCACCACTACCTCAAAGTCATATTCCATTAGTAAGAGAAACCATCTTACTAATCTACCTGTGTTGCATGGCTTGTTCACTAAGTACAACAATGCCTGATGGTCAGTAAAAAATTTAAACTTATTTGCAAGCAAATAGTGTATAAACTTTTTAACTGCATATACCATGCCTAATCCTTCTCGTTCAGTGGTGGTATAGTTTCGTTCAGCTGCATTCAACTGTCTACTAGCATAGGCAATTGGAAGATCCAAATTACCTTCACTAGTAGGTTGTGCGAGTACACATCCAATAGCATAATTGGATGCATCTACATGAACATGAAAGGGCTTATTCCAATCTGGTGTGGTCAAGATTGGTGCTGAACACAATCTTCTTTTGAGTTCCTTGAAAGAGTTTTCACATTCATCAGTCCACTCAAAGTTAGTCAAAAGTCCGTACAGAGGCTTTGCAATGATGGCGTACATGTGTATAAAGCATCGGTAATAATCACAATGCCCCATGAAAGCTTGTACTTCCTTGACATTCTTTGGCCTAGGTAGCTCTGCTATGGCTCTCACTTTCTCTTCATCCGTGGATATGTCATTCTTTGACACTATGTGTCCTAGAATCTTGCCTTGCCTGACCATGAAAACACACTTTTCTCGGTTCAGGAAGACTCGATATTCTCTACATTTGTCAAAGATTTACCTGAGTTCAGGTATATGTGTTTTTCTAATGTTTGAATGAGCACAAAGATCATCAACATAGACCTCTAAATTCTTCCTCAAGAACTCTTTAAACACGTGGCACATCAATCTTTGGAAGGTTGCAGGAGCATTGGTAAGCCCGAATGGCATTACCCGAAAAGCAAATATGCCCCACTCTGTGGCAAAAGCCGTCTTATGCTGATCTTCTGGAGCAATGGCTACCTGATTGTAGCCAGAGAACCCATCAAGGAAGTTGTACACTTCCTTGCCTGCTACTCTCTCTAGTAGATGCTCAATGATAGGAAGCGGATAGTTATCTCGGATTGTGGTTGCATTAACCTTCTTCAAGTTAATGCACACATGTAGCTTTCCATTCTTCTTGGGCACTACTACAATGGGGGATACCCACTCAGTGTGCTCAATTTCATAGATAAATCTAGCTTCCACCAGACGATCTATCTCTTCTTTGATCTTGGCAGCATAATTATCATTGTATGTGTATGGCTTTTGTTTTGAGGGTTTGGCATCTGAGGTCATGGGGATAGTGTGTGAGCATATGTCAGGGTCCACACCTTTCAAGTCCTTGTAACTCCAAGCGAATACATCTCTGTATTCTCTTAGCAAGGCTATCAACTCATACTCTTCTTCTTCTGTCAAGTCATGTCCTATGTAAGTGCATCTTTCTTCTCCTTCTTCTATGGCCACAACTACCTTCTTGATGGTTTCTTTGTTATCATAGGCCTCCCCTGATTGTGCCTCGCATTTAGGCATTCTTATCATGACTCTCCTATCATCTATTTCATACTTCTTAAACTTTTCAGGGACCTCAAAGGTGTGACTTCCCTCTTCTTTCTTTTCTTTCCCTCATCCTTAGGGGTCACTTATGTGGTTAACCTTACATCATTAGTGAGCTCTCCATGTTTCTGAGGGTGAAATTCTACTTCATTTGAAGTATTCTTCATCTGATGCAAAAGTGGGTCCATAATGATTGACTCTAGATCGGAGTCACTTGCATCCTCAACTGCATCAGTGCTAGGTTCACATTCTTCCAGAACCAAATCTCCCATAATTGGTTCTATTGAGAAGACTGAAATGTCATAGCCATCCTCATCACAGTGGGGTGTCCATTGTTCTTCATTGATGGCTACATCCATTGTTGCTAAAATTTCCGCCCAACCGTGGGGTTCAAATTCTTCGTCAGGAAATACTACAGGTGCATAGGTTGGGTCTTGAATTGATCTATGGGTTTCCTTCGCACCTATCTCTCTGGCTTTTTCTCTCTTCTCGTCTTCTATTGCTACTTTGCACATCCATAAGTGGGTGTCTTCATGCATCCAGGAGGATCTTGATCCCATGGAATGCACTAACTCAGTATCCTCTTTGGCTCTATGGATGGGATTCCATTGAATAGGCGATATGTCTCTATGAGAGTAATCCTTGAGATTGACTTTGGTTGTAACACCTAGGTGTTGCAAATACAAAGAATTGGTTCCCCAATCCTGCACCACTTGCAACTGTCGCATGAATGGTCTTCCCAAAATCATCTCATAGGCATGATTCTTGCTAAAGTCGCATATAGCGAAAGTATGCTCGAACTCAACACCACATGTAGTGAGAGTTATTCCTTCTAGCAAGCCTAAGGGTCTCTCTATGTGACCGTCAGCCATTTGCAATTTCATTCTCGTTGGCCTAAGTGCTGGTTTGCCCCAACGCTTCCATAGGGAAGTGGTAGCAATTGCAACTCCTACGCCTGAGTCCAAAATTGCCTTGGTTGTGTACCCCTAGTGGGTAATGGGAAGATAGGTGTTTCCTTCTTCTCCTTCACTCATGTCTCCTATCTTGTCCAAGGGTATTTCTGGCACTGTTCTATGAGATCCTATTTGGGAACGTGGTTTAGCTATCTTTGGTACCTGTTTGGCTACATGTTTCCACAGTTCTCGCCTAACCTTGAGTAACTCTTCTAAAGTGAGATTGCACTGCACTTTAGTATTCTTTGCTACCTCCGTATTCCTAGGTATGACAGAGTCTTTGTTTCTTACCATGACAGTGGGTGCTCTCATACACGTAGACTTAGCCTCCCATGGGCCTGTGAAATGGGGCAATTCATGTAAAGAGTTAGACTCAAAGTCTAATCTTTCTTGAGATTGGGTGCTCTCCTGCTCCTCATAAATAGAGGGAATATCTTGTGGGAATTGATCATGCGCATCATCCACAAGTTCAAAGGGAGGAGGGACTTCACTCTCTTTAGCCCATTTTTCTTCTTGAATCTCTCGTAGGAATTCGGGTGAGTACCGATTCATAGAAGAAGATGTGTCTGGCTTTGTTGAGTTGGGAGCATAAGCTTCCTGAGCGGGAAGGCTTAGCCTTTCACTTGGCTTGTCCTTATTTTGAGAGGTGGGTTCCTTTTCTGATTGTGCAATTAGCCTCTCCAATCTTTCTAGCAGTCCATCAAAGTGCAACTGCGTCTTAGCTGAACTAGAGAATTCAAAGAGGCGACTAGCTTCAAACATGGTTTGAGCCAATTCCACCATCTTAGCACAAATTTTGGTTCTTTCAAGCTCTAGTTCCGCTCTAGGGTAACACTTTTCATGATCAATTACGTTTGGCCCTTCTTGGATTCTAGCCTGATATGCCTTAAGCATCATGTTTAAGTCCTCGGGAGTGGGATCTACAAATACTGATCCTAGTCTAGGGGGTGGTGGGGTCGTATGAGACGGGTTGGAAGGTGGTGGATCGGATGGAGATGGAAATGGAGGAGGTGGGGTAGTGTGAGGGGGAGGTTGAGATGTAAGTTCACTTATCTTGGCTCTCGTTTCTCTTAGACTTTCCTCGAGCTCACTCATCTTCTTTGCCCATTGCCTTTTCATTCTTTCGCGGCTCTCTCTCTGGGCTCTAGTTCTCTTCTTCGTTATGCTCTCAGTTTCACTAACCTCAAAACTCTTTTCTTGGCCTACACCTTGGTGTTGCTGCAAAGCTTGGGCTCTAGTGACCACTTGCACTGGTGCAGTGGAAGTGACACTTCCTGTGGAATCTACTACCAACCCAATAACGTTAATAGGAGTGATTTTTGGCATATTATTGGGATTCTTTGGGAAATCTTGTAAGAGATGCTCCTTTCCACAATCTTGGCAAAAGCCATGGATCGTTACTGACTGGGGTTGTGTAGGTGCAGGCATGGGGCAATCACGAATGAGATGATCTCCCTAAAATCTGAAGCATAGTCCTCTAGGGAATGGGGGTCTTACTTGCCTAGGTTGAGGTCTAGGGTTGGGATTTGTGTGCATGACATTGGCACACTCTAGCTCCCAACTAGGTTCACTTGGCTCTTCAGAGTAATATGACTCATTATGCTCAGGTGACTGCATGTAGTAGGCATGGGGGCTATCTATATGTGTAGAATCAAAGCTACGGTCACTGGGGTCACTTTCTGAAAGCAATGGCATTACTGGCACTATGGCTCTATTCAGGTTCTCTTCTGTAGCTGCATACTTTACTGGGATCACATTGGCTGGAGCTGGAGGTTGTTGGGCTAACACAAGCTGAGGCCTTTGCTGATTTTGGTAGGGTTGCTGATAGGGCTGTTGTGGTATGCCAAATTGTTATGGTGGGTATTGGTTCTGGTATCTTCCTTGTTGTGGATAGGGATGAGGGTAGGTTTGCCTAACCGCTTGCTTATTGTATGGGCAGTCTTGTGCTGTGTGATTAGTTTATCTCCATTCTATGGTGCAGTACTGGCTACTAGGATTCACTTGGAGTTGAGCCATAATGGGACAAACATTTGCCATATGGTCACCTCCACAAGTATAGCACCACTTAACTGGGGCAAATCTTGGGATTTGTTTGCTAGAGACTCCTAGTTTTTGAGCTACCTTCTCTGCGAGCTCCTCAATAGATGTGGATTGCGAGGAAGAGAGGCTAGTAGAACTATCTGAATCTTTGTAGACTTTTGAAAGTTCTAATTCCTCCCCTAGGTTATCCTCGATGTCGATGCACATGCGTACACACTCTTCTATGGTCCTAGGGTCCTTCAAGTACACATATGATCTCAATTTGGTACTTAGCACTCCATCCAAGAATAAAGCCACTTGTTTGGCTGGAGTGGGTAGCTCAGGAATCGGACATCTCTCTAGATATTGCCTAAAATTTCTTCCTACAAGTCTAACCGTCTCTTGAGGGGTTTGCTTGAAGTTGTGAATCAGTGAGGAAGTGTTATGCCTTATGCCACTCTTAGAGAATTCAATAATGAAAGCCTCTAGAAGTTGGTCTATGTTCCTGAAGTGTCTCTCATTTAGTGGTTGAAACCATGTAAGGGCTCTGTTTCTAAGGGTTAGACCAAAGGCATTGTACTGCGTGAATAGGTCCTCGACTTGTTCAGCTCTCAAGACTTGCCTAAACTCGGCCACATGATCATATGGGTCTTCAGTTCCATCAAATTAGTTCTTCATAGATTTAACTAGCTGTGTAGGTCTCAAAGTCCTCGTGTGCTCTCTAGGTCTGGGCAAAGGAAAATCATTAGCATTTCTTAGGTTCCTTGGGGTTCTAAGTCTCTCAGTTTCTTCTCTATCCATCTCTGTTGGCGCTCGTTCTCTTCCTATTGGGTTGGCAAAACTTACCTCAGGTCTTTCTCTATTCCTGTCTTTTTGAGCTCCATGAGCTTGGGATGTTCCAGCCCCTTGGTGGCCAAAAGAGACATTAGATCTTGGTTGAGGAAAAATAAATTCACCCTTCCAAGTGTAGGCATGCCTACCATGCTCTGTGACCACAAAGATCCTCTCTGAAGTATTGTCTAGATAGGTCACTTTGCCTGGGCTATCAGGATCTTTGAACTCATAGATTGTGATCATTCCTACCTCATTTGGTTGATTAGGCTTATACCTCTAGAAGGCTTCATCGTTTTCTCGATTTAGAAGCAGATCTATGCTCTTATTGTCCTGGGGAATCCACTCTGGCGTGATAATTCTAGTAAGCACTGATTTGCCTCGGGGGGTTTTAGGTTCTTCACCCATGTTCCCTTGCTCTAGGTCACCTATATCCATTTCTGGGATCACATTACCAAATTCATCTGTCCTATCTGGGAGGCTGGTGACTACGTATATGGTTCCTTCTTTGTCCAGATATGCTCCATTTTCAAACTTAACAGTTGGATGTTCAATTCCAATTAGTTGGTCAGGGTTTTTAATTTGGACCACAGATCTTCCTAGGCCGTCCTCATAGATGCTAGCACCTAATCGGTTGGTCCTAAGGTATTCCAGCTGCGTCTTGTAGGGGCCTTCTACCCTATGTAAATATGGCACTCCTGAACTTCTTGTGGGTCTCTCCATACCCTGAGACATCTCAGACTCACTGGTTTCAAAGCTAGGGTAGTGCGAATAATGGCTCAACTACTGGGCCCAAGACCTAGCAGTATGATTGACACTAGCCTCTAAAGATCTAAGACTTTGTCTATCTCTCCCTAGGTGTCGTCTTGATCTAAGGTTCATATGCCCAACTGAGCAATCCCAATTTTACCCAAGGTACAACCTCATTGTCGATCAATTTGTATCAGTCACTTGGTTCTTTTTAGTTGATTATCGTGTTTATGATCTTGTCTGATATCACGTCATCAGGAATACCTGAGTTAATTTCCACACTTTAAGTTGATCGTTCCACGTTAGGTTCTTTTCCCTTAAAGTTATCGGTCACACACAGGTTATCTCTTGACTTGAACTTGATTTCTTAGATAGTCTTTGACTTGTCTTATGCCTATCGTTCCCCTGACTTACTTCTAGCACTATTCACGTGTAGCCTAAGCTAGGAATTGACAAAGGGAGTTGAGAGTATTCCAACCTCACTTGCAGATCCCTTGCTCTTTGGTGCTCAAGAACTCCATTCTCAAGCTTGCGGAATGCCCTTGCTTTGGATGCCTTATAGTGCTCTCAGTGGACCTGTAAAAATCCCAAAGTTAGCTCAAGACTTAGATTCAAATGACTTAACACATCACCTCCATTCATGCAATTTAGATATCAATCTGCCCTCTGTCTTTATGGCAAACAATTCTAGAGATCTCTTGGTTTTGTTCCCCCTGGATATGGTCAACTTCAAAATACTATATCTAATAATCCTGATATTAATTTTACCGTAACCAGTGGAAGCTTTGGTTGTACTCCCCACGAGCTTTCCAACAAAACAAGAATCACAGTAAACGGATTTCATATGAGGAAGTTATGACAGTTCAGGGTTTTGGGGTTAAAATAGGGTTCAAACAGGCTAATAGGGCAACAAGTTTTCCTCGGATTATTTGCTTATAGCCTCCTTATATGCTCTATAGCCCAACATTTATGGCCCAAAATTAGCCAAAATCCTCAAATTAAAAACCCTAGAAATCTGGCCGAAATTGGCTGTCAATCGCGATCGATTGGGCTGTCAATCGCGATCAATTGGGTTGTCAATCGCGATGGACAACGCTGTCCGTCGTGGCCTGTTAGTCACGATGGACACGTGTCACTCGTGATTGATGGGTGTCAATCGCGATGGAGTGGGGGTGTCAGTCGCGATGGATTGCTGTCAGTCACGATGGACTACTGTCAGTCACGATGGACTCCTGCCAATCGCGATGGACTGCTGTCAGTCGCGATGGACTGCTATCAGGCGCGATGGACAGAGATTTCGGGGTTTTTGCGTGGCTTTATGTCAATCGAGGTCTATGAGTCACGATGGATACGTTTTTTTTTCACCAAGATGGGGTGTCAATCGCGATTTTTCTGTCAGTCGCGATGGACAAGGGTGTCTGTTGCGATGGACACGTGTCTGTCGGGGTCTGTCAATCGCGATGGATAGGCTCTCCGTCGCAATGGACACTCTCAATCGCGATTGATGCTATCAATCGTGATGGACATAAAAAATGCAAATTTTTTAGAAATTTTTGTGGATTTGTGATGTGCAAGGTCCCTAGTCTACTGTGGTGCACTTAGTTTTACCAAAGGAGCGATTTTTCTGTCAATCGCGAGCGACAGAGGTCTACGACACAGAGACAGGACCGAGCTTTTCCATACCTACATGGCCTGCTGGAGATGATGATATAGCCACAACCTGCAAGAACACTCAAAAAACAAGCAAAAATAGTGCACACAAATCGCTCTCTCTCACAAGTGAAATGAGGAAAATGGAAGGAGGAAGGAGATATGATCAAAAAATTGATTTTTTTGCGATGATGGAGATGGAGGTGAGATATGGTGAGGATGATGATGGTGAAGTAAGAAAGAGAAAAATAAGGAAAAGTAAAGAAATTACCTACAATGCCAACGTCATAACTCTACGTCTTACCATCACACGCTCGTGCTCAAAGCTCGACCCCGGCAATGGCGCCAAAATTTGGTGTAGCTCAGTGATGAGTAGCACCTCCTTTAATGTCAATCTAGGAAGACGTGAGGATGGTATGAAGACCTCGAACAAGTGATGGCACAAGTGTGTGAGTGAGAAGCACACTAACATGCACACACATACACACACACGCACACAAGGCAAGAACAAAGAGAGATCGACAATGGAGTTCTTTAGATTACTCAAAAGTGCTCTTACAAGTTCAATTCTACAACAAGCTAGCCTAAAAAATGAGCTCTCTAGCTCTATTTATAGTTTTTGACTAGCTTTTGGCGCTGTCCAGACCTAGTGTCCGGCCTAGTTAAAAATAAGGTTCTATGGCCTATTTGAGGGCATAAACGGAGTCTAAAAAATACGAAAATTGTTAGGTAGGTACTTCTAATGCTCCTCAAGCTCAAGGACTCCTTGTCTTGCACAAAATGGAGCTACGAAAAGGTGGAATGGTATTTACAATGAATGTTAGTGATGAGAATCACTGTTATAAAGATGTTGATTTGGAAAAAATTGAAGGGCCTATCTGCCAGATCTACGTTGACTGCTCTGTCTACTTAATCCTTCTCTTTGCTCTGACTCTCTCCGCTGGCTTCCTTGTCTCGTTAGTCCTTGGGTGCCCTGACTGCTATCAACACAGTAGTAGTAGTACTAGCAGCAGTAGTAGTAGTAGTAGTAGTAGTAGTAGTAGTAGTAGTAGTAGTAGTAGTAGTAGTAGTAGTAGTAGTAGTAGTAGTAGTAGTAGTAGTAGTAGTAGTAGTAGTAGTAGCAGTAGTAGCAGTAGCAGTGGCAGTAGGAGTGGCAATAGTAGTAGCAGTAGGAGTAGTAGTAGTAGCAATAGCAATAGCAATAACAATAGCAGTAGCAGTAGAATTAGCAGTAGCAGTAGCAGTAGCAGTAGCAGTAGCAGTAGCAATAGCAGTAGCAGTAGCAGTAGCAGTAGCAGTAGCAGTAGCAGTAGCAGTAGCAGTAGCAGTAGTAGTAGTAGCAGTAGCAGTAGTAGCAATAGTAGCAACAACGGCAGCAACAACAACAACAACAACAAAAATAGTAGTGAAAACAATAATATTAGCAAGTTTAGTAGAAATAGCAACAACAATAGCAATAGAAATAGCAATGAAAGAAGTATTAGGAATGGTAATAACAATGGGTAGCAACACTAGTGATGGTAAAATTAATAGTAGAAATAGTAGCATTAAACACAAAAAACATCGATTATAGTAGTTGTTAGACTCAAGAGATGATGGACAGGAGATGGTTGAACCACACACTAAGAGGGAGGATTAAGAAGTAAACCTGAACCATGCCTTTTGGGGGAAAGTGTATAGCCCATCATACTCCTAGCTGATAGGTCATGGGTCTTATTTTCCTACAATTGGTATCAAAACCTACAAAGTAGGCTTAGGTAAGGTGGGTAGATTTCAGAAGGCCCATGGGCACCCAATGGCCTCTATAAAAGGTGGTTGTGCGCTTTGTATTTGAATTGATAAAAAAAATTAGTGTGCATTGCTTTGAGAAGTTAGCCCAATAAAGATTAGAGTGTATCTCTCAATCTATAGGTAAGGTTTAGATGTGTAACTATTAAAAAGCTCTTAAAACGAGCTGTCTCCAATGGAACCACTAGATTGAGGATCTAAGATACCCAACATGGGTGAGAACTAGACTCAAGAAACTGAGACTGAAAATAAGGGTTCAAGAACCAAGGTTGCAAACAAGAAGGTTCAAGACACCAAGGTTGAGGGCAAGGCTTCCTCAACAAGGTAGTTTTGTTCAACTTTTTGAGATACAATCATTTTTTTGCATCATGGTATTTTAGTCAGTGGCCATGGCTGAAAGTGGTGATATATTCTATATGTTGGTTGTTGAGGATAAGTTGGATGGTACCAACTACCCATTATGGGCTTATATGATGTGTCATGTATTGGTTACAAAAGGATTATGGAATATTGTGCAGGGAGTTGAAAAACATCCCATTACACCTGCAAACACAACTGCTTAAGGTGATGCAGATGGTGTTGAAGATGAAGATATTCTTCATGTTCCTGTTCGTGCTACGGTTCCTACTACACCTATTGCAGAGCAAATTTGTTGGGATGGCAGAGATGCTCAGGCACATGCATTGATAGCCTTGTCTGTCAAACGTGCCATTATTCCTCAAATTCGCTCTTGCAAAACAACTAAGGATGCTTGGGATACACTTATCACTTTATACCATGCAATGAATGAGGCTCATGTTGCTTACCTCCAAGAACAGTTGGAGAGTGAGCACATGAATGAAGGAGATTCCATGGATAGTTTTGTGACAAAGATCAAAGATTTGAAGGAACAATTGATTTCTATTGGTGAAGTCTTGCCTGGCAATTCACTTGTGCAGACTATTCTGAATGGTCTTCCCGATTCATATCTGAATTTTTCTTCTACTCTTCATTTGATGATGAAAGGCAATCCAAATGCCTTAACATTTGTTGATTTAGTCTCTATTTTGTTGCAAGAAGATCAATCTAGGCATAATAGGTCCATTACGTGTGTTGCAAATCAAGCTTTCCTGGCTAGTCAGAAGGGCAAAGGTAAATGGAGCTCTTCTACTAGAAAGCAAAAATCTGTTAATTCTGCACAATCAAAGAAGGATGACAGAGACAAGAAGAAAACAGAAAAAAAAAATTGTTTTGCAAATATTGTAAAGGAAATGATATGTCATAAAGAGTTGTCCAAAACTGGCTACTAAAGAGGCAAGAAAGAAAGAGGTTGGAATGGTTGTTGCAAAGGCCTCTACACCCAAAACAAAGTCTGCTAATCTTGTGCAGAATGAAGAATGGACATTTACCACTATTTGCAATTATGACCCATCTTCTCATGAATAGTGTATGTCTGCATTAGATGTTTGGTACTTTGATAGTGGGGCAAGCAAACATATTACCTCGCAATGCAATTTCTTCACGTCACTCGAGCCTGCCCCTACAGGGAATACTATCACATGCATCAACAACTCCTCTTATTTTGTGGGAGTTGGTAAGATCATTCTGACTACTATTGATGGTAGTTCTTTTACATTGCCGGATGCTTTATTTGTGCCAAGGATCAAGAAGAATCTGTTATTAGTTTCACCTTTCGCCCATATTGGCTTGGTTGTGAAATTTATTGATGACAGATGTATAGTTCATGATTTATCGAATGGCGATATCATTATTTCTTTTGGCATTTTATGTCATGGTTTGTATAAGATCATAGACTATGAAAAATCTGTGAATGATTTAGCATGTGCAGTACATGATTCTCAGGCTTTGTCAGATGCAAAGCTTTGGCATGCACACTTTGGTCATCTGAATTTTGCTAGCTTGCTATGCTTGTAGAAATCTAAAATGGTGTCCTCTCTGTCCAAACTTGAGGCACCTCTTAAACATGTCTCTGAAGGCTGTATTTTGGGCAAAATGCAACGTTCCTCATTCCCAAAAGATGGTTCAATTCGAGCTACTCAGAAATTGCAACTTGTTCATAGTGATGTATGTGGTCCTATGTAGACACCCTCTTTTGGAAACTATCTATACTTCCTGACTTTCACTAATGATTTTTCTAGACATGCATGGGTATATCCATTGAAAGCAAAGTCTAAAGTGTTTATGTGATTCAAACAATTTTTGGTTTTTGTTGAGAATCTGTCAGCATGTTAAATGGGCACCCTCGATTTTGATCGGGGGGGATATATGTCTAGTGACTTTAATGCATTTTTGTCTGAATGTGGGATAAAACATCTGTGTATAGTGCCAAATACACCTCAACAAAATGGAGTTGTTGAAAGGAAGAACATGTCACTCATGGAGATGGAGAGGTGTATGGTCAAGAGTTAGGCTTTACCAGATAGTTTCTCGCTTGAGGTTGTTATGTGTGCAACATATGTACTTAACACATGTTGCACTAACGCATTGCGGTCTATCACTCCATATGAGGCTTGGCATGGTCGTAAGCCATATGCTGCTCACCTGAGTGTTTTTGGTTGTCTGGCATATGTGTTAGTGCCTGAACAATAGAGTAGGAATTGGATGATAAAGCAGTGAAATGTATTTTTGTTGGGTACAATTATGAAAGCAAAGGTTATCATCTGTATCATCCACATACTAAATGCATTTCGGTTAGCTGTGATGTTTTTTGTGGAAGATGCTATTGAGCCATTACTTTCATGTATTAAGAAGACATATGTTAGCTCCAAAGACATGTATGACACTTTGCTACCTCTTTTTACAGGTGGATAGTCTAGTGTTGTTCCTAATGATGCAACTTCTCAACCTTTACAAGTTTCATGTGATGATGCAGATCATTCCATTTCTGATGCAAATTTACATGATGCACCTATTGATGAGAGAGCTGATATTGAGGAGGCAAAAGTTATGCCAAAATGGTTGGTGGAGACTTTGCATGATAGCAAATTAGATGCACTTTTGTCATAATGTACTCGTTCTAGCTCTCGTAGTGCATCTTTTGCATCAGATTGCTATGCTATGGCTGCCTCTAGTCTCTGTGATGAGAATGAGCCTGTTTTGTTTGATGAAGCATAAAATTCAAAAAATTGGATGGCTACTATGCAATCTGAATATGATGCTATAATGAAGAATGGTACCTGGTCTTTATGTGAATTGCCTCCTAGAAAGAAGGCCATTGGCACTAAGTGGGTATACAAGTTGAAGCATAAGCCTGATGGAACAATTGACATGTATAAGGCTAGGCTTGTTGCAAAGGGTTATGCTCAAGAAAGAGGCATTGATTTTGATGAGACCTTTGCTCCTACTTGCCAAATGACTTCTGTTCATAGCATCTGTGCACTTGCGGCTCATCATGGTTGGAATGTACATGAGTTGGACATTAAAATTGCATTTTTGAATGGTGACTTTCATGAAGAAGTGTATGTTTTTCAGCATTGTGGCTTTGTGTAGAAAGGGCATGAAAACCAAGTGTGTAGGTTGAAAAAGGCATTATATGGTTTGAAGCAAGCAACACATGCTTGGTATGAAAAGATACATGCCTACCTGATTGCACATGGTTTTGAGAACAATCCAACTGAGAGCACCTTATATGTTAAGTGTGTAAATGATGTGCTTCTGATCATTATTGTATATGTTGATGACATGCTACTCACTAGTGCTCATGAGAAGCATATTGCTGATTTTAAGGCTGATCTGCATGCCTCATTTGAGATGTCAGATTTGGGGCATTTCCATCATTATTTGGGCATTCAATTCATGCAAATTGATGGTGGAATAACTTTCTATCAAACAAACTATATTGACACATTATTGCAGTGTTTTGGCCTTGAAGACTACAAACCTATTTCCACTCCTATGGAGATAGGTTTAGATTGATTCTTCATGATGCTGGAGATGCATTTGATGTTGTTCTTTATCAGCAGGTTGTTAGATGCTTGATTTACTTATGCATTAGTTGGCCAGATATTGAGTTTGTTGTCTCACATGTGAGCAAGTTTATGCATTGCCCAGGTGTCAAGCATTGGCAAGCAGTTAAGCGCATCTTTTGCTACTTGAGTGGTGTGTGACTACTTGGATTGTTTTATCCCAAGGGGGATCACTACTGCTAGATTTAAATGCTTTTTTTGACTCTAATTGGGCTGGTTGCTATGACACTCATGTGTCCACCAATGGTTTTGTATTATGCTTGGTAGCTCATGCATATCTTGGTTGAGCAAGAAGCAACCTACTGTGGACACTTCTAGTTGTGAGGCTAAGTATAGGGCAACTTTCACAATGACTTTTGAGTGAATGTGGCTCAGACACCTTATTGCTAATTTGGGTGTTGGTCAGTCTTCTCCCACCACCATCTTCACTGATATTCAGAGTGCATTGGCAGTTGCGAGGAACCCTGTGTTCCATGCTTGCACTAAGCACATTGAGGTGCACTATCATTATGTCAGCGAGAGGTTCTATGCTAGAGAGATCAGTTTGGCAAATGTGCCCACACAAGAGAACATTGCATACCTTTTGTTGGCAGTGGTTAGGGCAGTCAAGGACTTATGAGACAAGGAAGCCAACGAGAAGGGACAAGTAGGCAGAGCAGTCAACACAGATCTGGCAAATAGGCCCTTAAATTTTTCCATGAAGAAATACTTCCCAAATAGTGATTTTAGTCACTCCACACCATTGTAAATACCATTCCACCTTTTTGGAGCTCCATTTTGTGCAAACCAAGGAGTCCTTGAGCTTGAGAAGCATTAGAAGTACCTATCAATTTTCATATTTTTAAGACTCTGTTTGAGCCCTCAAATATGCCCTATAACCTAATTTTTAACTAGGCTGGACACTAGGTATGGAGAGGACCAAAGCTAGTCAAAAACTATAAAAAAAGCTAGAGAGCTCATTTTTGAGGTTAGCTTTTGGTAGAATTGAACTTGTAAGAGCACTTTTGAGTAATCTAAAGAACTCCATTGATTCTCTGTTTGTCTTACCGTGTGTGCACGTGTGTGTGTATGTGTATGATGTTAGTGTGCTTCTCACCCACACACTTGTGCCATCACTTGTTCGAGGTCTTCATACCATCCTCACGTCTTCCCGGATTGACACTAAAGGAGGTACTACTCATCACTGAGGTACACCAAATTTTGGCGCCGTTGCCGAGGATCGAGCTTTGAGGATAAGCATGTGATGGTAAGACGTAGAGTTGTGACGTTGGCATTATAGGTAATTTCTTCATTTTTCTTTATTTTTCTCTTTCTTACTTCACCCTCATCATCACCATCATCATCCTCACCACCTCCCATCTTCATCTCCATCATCGCAACAATTTTAGTTTTTTTATCATATCTCCTTCCCCCTTCCATTTCCCTCATTTCACTTGTGTGAGAGAGAGAGAGAGAGAGCGATTTGTGTGTGCTGTTTTTGCATGTTATTGAGTTTCCTTGCAGGTCTTGGCTGTCTCATCATCTCCAACAGGCTGTGCAGGTCTATTGAGAGCACTAGAGGGCATCCAAAGCAAGGGCATTCTGCAAACTTGAGAACAGGGTTCTTGAGCACTAAAGAGCAAGGGATCATCAAGTGAGGTTGGATCATTCTCAACTTCCTTTGTCAATTCCTAGCTAAGGCTAAGTGCGAGTAGTGCTAGAAGTAAGTCAGGGTGACGATAGGCATCTATCAAGTTGAAGACTACCTAAATACTCAAGTTCAAGATCAAACATAATCTCTGTGCGATCGATAACTTTAAAGGAAAAGAACTTAACATGGAACGATCAACTTAAAGTGTGGAAAATCACTCAAATATTCTTGACGACGTGATATCAGACAAGGTCATAAACATGATAATCAACTCAAAAAAGGAACCAAGTAATTGATACAAAAGAACTTAGCAACGAGGTTGTACTTGGGAAAATTGGGGCTACTCAATTAGGCATATGAGCCTTAGATCAGGACGACACCTAGGGAGAGATAGACAGAGTCTTAGGTCTTCATAGGCTAGTGTCAATCATACTGCTAGGTCTTGGGCCCAACAGTTGAGCAATTATTCCCACTACCCTAGCTCTAAAACTAGCGAATCAGAGATGTCTCAGGGTATGGAGCAACCCACAGGAAGTTCAGGTGTGCCATATTTACAAAGGGTAGAAGGCCCTTACAAGAGCAACTCGAATACCTTAGGAACAACCGATTAGGTGCTTATATCTATGAGGATAGCCTAGGAAGGTCCGTGGTCTATATTAAAAACCCAGATCAACCCATTGGACTCAAACATCCAGCAATCAAGTTTGAAAATGGAGCATACCTCAACAAAGAAGGAACCATATATGTGGCCACCACCTCCCCAGATAGGACATATGAATTTGGTAATGTGATCCCGAAAACGGACATAGGTGACCTAGAGCAAGGGAACATATGTGGAGAGCCTAAAACCCCTCGAGGCAAATCAGTTCTGACTAGAATTATCATGCCAGAGTGGGTTCCCCATGACAATAAGAGCATAGATCTGCTCTTGAACCGAGAGACTGATGAAGCCTTTTGGAGGTATAAGTCTGATCAACCGAATGAGGTAGGAACGATCACAATCTATGAGTTCAAAGATCCTAATAGCCCAGGCAAAGTGACCTATTTAGACAATACTTCGGAGAGGATCTTTGTGGTCTCAGAACATGGTAGACATGCCTACACTTGGAAGGGTGAATTTATTTTTCCCCAACCAAGATCTAATGTCTCGTATGGGCACCAAGGAGTTGGAACATCCCAAGCTCATGGAGCTCATAGAGACAGAAGTAGAGATAGACCAGAAGTAAGCTTTGCCAACCCCTTGGGAAGAGAAAGGATGAGAACAGAGACGGATAGAGAAGAAACTGAGAGACCTAGAGCCCCAAGAAACCAAAGAAATGTTGATGATTTTCCTTTGCTAAGGCCTAGGGAACACACTAGAACCTTGAGGCCAACCCAGCTGGTTAAGTCCATGAAGAATTACTTTGATGGCACTGGAGACCCATATGATCATGTGGCCGAGTTTAGGCAAGTCTTGAAAGCTGAACAAGTTGAGGACCTATTCACACAGTACAATGCTTTCGGTCTAACCCTTAGGAACACAGCCCTTACATGGTTTCAACCACTAAATGAGAGACAATTCAGGAATATAGACCAACTTCTAAAAGCATTCATTACTGAATTCTCTAAGAGTGGCATATGGCATAATACATCCTCACTAATTCACAGCTTCAAGCAGACCCCCCAAGAGAAGGTTAGACTTGCAAGAAGAAGGTTTAGGCAATACCTAGAGAGATGTCTTGTTCCTGAGTTACCCACACCAGCCAAACAAGTGGCTTTATTCCTAGATGGATTGCTAAGCACCAAATTGAGATCATATGTGTACTTGAAGGACCTTAGGACCATAGTAGAGTGTGTACGCATGTGCACTGACATTGAGGATAACCTAGGGGAGGAATTAGAACTTTCAAAAATTTACAAAGATTTGGATAGTTCAACTAGCCTCACTTCCACGCAATCCACATCTATTGAGGAACTCACTAAAAAAGTAGCTCAGAAGTTAGGGGTATCAAGCAAACAAATACCAAGGTTTGCCCCAGTGAAGATATGCTATACTTGTAGAGGTGACCATATGGCGAACGTATGTCCCATTATGAATCAACCCCAAGTGAATCCTAGTAGCCAATAGTGCACCATAGAACGGAGATACACTAATCACACCGCACAAGATTGCCCATACAATAAGCAAGCAGTTAGGCAAACCTACCCTCAGCCATATCCACAACAGGGAAGATACTAGAACAATTACCCATCACAGCAATATGCTATGACTCAACAACCCTACCAACCACAATATCAAGCCCAACAAAGGCTTCAGCCTGTGTTAGCTCATCAACCTCCAACCCCAGCTAATGTGATTCCAGTAAAGTACGCAGTTGCAGAAGAGAACTTGAATAGAGCCATAGTGTCAGTTACACCATTGTTATCTGAAAGTGACCCAAGTGACCATAGTTTTGACTCTACTCATGTTGATAGACCCCAGGCTTACTACATGCAGTCACCAGAGCATAACGAGTCATATTACTATGAAGATCCAAGTGATCCCAGCCTTGAGCGAGAGTATGCAAATGTCATGTATGCAAACCCCAACTCTAGGACTCAACCTAGGCAGGTAAGACCCCCAGCTCCTAAAGGACCATGCTACCGATGTTAGGGAGATCACTTCATTCGTGATTGCCCCATACGTGCACCTACACAACCCCAGTCAGTAACAATCCAAGGTTTTTGTCAAGATTGTAGAAAAGAGCACCTCTTACGAGACTGCCCTTAGAACCCCGATAACATGTCGAAAATCACTCCTATCAATGTTATTGGGTTAGTAGTACACTCTACAGGAAGTGTTACTTCCACTGCCCCTATGTAGGTGGTCACCAGAGCTCAGGCTTTACAGTAGAACCAAGGTCTAGGCCCAGAAAAGAGTGCCGAGGTGAGTGAAACTGAGAGCATAACTAAGAAGAGGACTAGAGCTTGGAGGGATAGCCACGAGAGAATGAAAAGGCAATGGGCAAAGAAAATGAGTGAACTGGAGGAAAGCCTAAGAGAAACGAAAGACAAGATAATTGAACTTACATCTCAAACTCCCTCTCACACTACCCCACCACCACCATTCCCATCTCCATCCAATCCACCACCTGTCAACCCACCTCCCACAATCCCACCACCCCCTAGAGTAGGATCAGTCCTAGCAGGGAGGATCTACACATGATGCTTAAAGCATATCAGGCCAGAATCCAAGTAGGGCCAAACGTAATGAATCATGAAAAGTGTTACCCTAGAGCGGAACTAGAGCTTGAACAAACTAAAATTTGTGGTAAGATGGTGGAATTGGCTCAAACCATGTTTGAAGCCAGTCGCCTCTTTAACTTCTCTAGTTCAGCAAAGATGCAATTGCACTTTGATGGACTGCTAGAAAGATTGGAGAGGCTAATTGCACAATCGAAAAAAGACCCTGCCTCTCAAAATAAGAACAAGGCAAGTGAAAGGATAAGCCTTCTTGCCCAGGAAGCTTATGTGCCTAACTCCACCAAACCAGATACCTCTTCTTCTATGAATCAGTATTCAACAGAATTCCTACGAGAGATTCAAAAAGAGAAATGGGCAAAAGAAAGTGAAGTTCCTCCTCCCATTGAACTTGTGGATGACTTGCATGATCAATTCACACAAGACATTCCTTCTATTTATGGAGAGCAGGATAGTACCCAATCTCATGAGAGGTTAGACTTCGAGTCTAACTCCTTACATGAACTACCCCATTTCACAAGCCCATGGGAAGCTAAGTCCACTTGTATGAGAACACCTACGGTCATGGTAAGAAATGAAGATTCGGTCATACCTAAGAACACAGAGGTAGTGAGAAACACTAAAGTGCAGTGCAATCTCACTTTAGAAGAACTACTCAAGGTTAGGTTAGAACTATGGAAACATGTAGCCAAGCAAGTGCTTGAAATAGCTAAACCTCGTTCCCAGGTAGGTTCTCATAGAACAGTGCCAGAAATACCTTTAGACAAGATAGGAGACATGAGCAAAGGAGAGGAAGGAAACACCTATCTTCCTATTACCCATCAAGGATACACAACCAAGGCAATTTTGGACTCAGGCGCATGAGTTGCAATTGCTACCACTTCCTTGTGGAAGTGTTGGGGCAAGCCAGCACTCAGGCTAACGGGAATGAAATTGCAGATGGCCGATGGTCACATTGAGAGACCCTTAGGATTGCTAGAAGGAATAACTCTCACTACATGTGGTGTAGAGTTTGAGCACACTTTTCCTATATGTGACTTTAGCAAGAATCATGCCTATGAGATGATTTTGGGAAGACCATTTATGCGATAGTTGCAAGTGGTACAGGAAGGCAAGAAAAGAAAGAAGAGAGAAGTCGCACCAGAAGAGGAAGAATCCGTGTTTGAGGTCCCTGAAAACTTTAAGAAGTATAAAATAGATGATAGGAGAGTCATGATAAGAATGCCAAAACGCGAGGCGCAATCAGGGGAGGCCTATGATAACAAAGAAACCACCAAGAAAATAGTTGTAGCCATAGAGGAAGGAGAAGAAAGATGCACCTACATAGGACATGATCTGACAGAAGAAGAAGAGCAAGAGTTGATGGCCTTGCTAAGAGAGTATATAGATGTATTCGCTTGGAGCTACAAGGACTTGAAAGGTGTAGACCCTGACATATGCTCACACACTATCCCCATGACCTCAGCTGCCAAACCCTCTAAGCAAAAGCCATACACATATAATGATAGTTATGCGGCCAAGATCAAAGAAGAGATAGATTGTCTGGTGGAAGCTCGATTTATCTATGAAATTGAGCACACTGAGTGGGTATCCCCCATTGTAGTGGTGCCCAAGAAGAATAGAAAGCTATGTGTATGCATCAACTTGAAGAAGGTTAATGTAGCCACAATTGGAGATAACTATCCGCTTCAAATTACCGAGCATTTACTAGAATGGGTAGCAGGCAAGGAAGTGTACAGCTTCGTTGATGGATTTTCTGGCTACAATCAGGTAGCCATTGCTCCAGAAGACTAGCATAAGACTGCTTTTGCCATGAAGTGGGGCATATTTGCTTTTCGGGTAATGCCATTTGGTCTCACCAATGCACCCGCTACCTTTCAGAGCCTGATGTGCCACATGTTTAAAGAGTTCTTGAGGAAGAATTTGGAAGTCTATGTTGATGATCTCTGTGTGCATTCCAACATTAGACAGACACACATACCTGAACTTAGACAAATATCTGACAAATGTAGAGAATATCAAGTATGCTTGAACCCAGAAAAATGTGTTTTTATGGTCAGGCAAGGCAAGTTCCTAGGACACATAGTGTCAAAGAATGGCATATCCATGGATGAGGAGAAAGTAAAAGCTATAGCAGAGCTACCTAGGCCAAAGAATGTCAAGGAAGTGCAAGCTTTCATGGGGCATTGTGGTTATTACCGATGCTTTATACACATGTATGCCATCATTGCAAAGCCTCTGTATGGACTTTTGACCAATTTTGAGTGGACTGATGAATGTGAGAACTCCTTCAATGAGCTTAAATGACGATTATGTTCAGCACCAATCTTGACTACAACAGATTGGAATAAGCCCTTTCATGTTCACATTGATGCATCCAATTATGCTATTGGGTGTGTACTTGCACAACCTACGGGCGAAGGTAATATGGATCTTCCAATTGCCTATGCTAGTAGATAGTTGAATGCAGCTGAACGAAACTATACGACCATTATTTGCTTGCAAATAAGTTTAAATTTTATATTGATCATCAAGCACTGTTGTATTTGGTAAACAAGCCATGCAACACAGGCAGATTAGTAAGATGGTTTCTCTTACTAATGGAATATGACTTTGAGGTTATGGTGAGGAAAGGCAAGACTCATTTGAGAGCAGACCATCTCTCTAGGCTCACGTCTGGAGAGGCTCCACAAGGAGTATCAGATGATCTTTTTGATGCTTACTTGTTTAATTTGGAAGTTGTACCTCAGTGGGCCAAGACATTAGTGCCAGTATTGACATACGGGCCCAAACACCCAGTAATAAACACTCAAGATAGGGAGCTAGTAAAAGCCTAGAAGTACCATATCTTGGTAGGAAGTATATACAAGCATACATATCAAGGAATATTAGCTTGTTGTATGGAAGAGGATGAGTACGCAAAATTGTTGCAATTAGCACATGTAGGTGCATTAGAGCAACACTATTCAAGGCAAAGAACTCTATAGACACTAAGGAGACTTGGAGTGCACTGGCCGACTATGGAAGCAGATGTCCATAAGATGTGCAAAGAATGCTCAGTCTGTCGTATTAGACCACCTATGGAGCATGCTACTCTATACCAAGTGTCTCTAGTACCAGATTGGAGTGAACCACTGGTAGTCTTCCTGAGGATGAAAACATTCCCTCAAGACACGACTTTGGCTAGGAAAAGAAGTTTAGAACAAGAAGCCCTAGACTACTCACTCATTGGAGATAACTTACACAAGCGTGGCAAAGATGGTTATCTCAGATTATGTGTCCATGAGAGTGAATATCTTAAGATCTTGGAGACTGGTCACCAAGGTGTAGCAGGAGGACACTTTCGACTAGATCAGGTGATCAAGGTGATCCTATTTGCAGGATTATGGTGGCCAACCCTTCATATGGATGCACATACCTATGTGAAGAGGTGTGATGTTTGTTAGCAAACTTAGTATCCTATACGCAAGGATGCGATGCCATTGAAACCTATGATGGGTGGACGTGCATTCTCTAAGTGGGGAATAGACTTTGTTGGTCCTATTAATCCCCCAGCTAAGGGTTCACATGCTGAATATATCATTGTGGCCACAGACTATCTAACCAAATGGGTAGATGTGAAAGCCACAATGAAGAACGATGCTCAAACGATAGCTAAGTTCTTATTTGAGAATGTGTTCACTAGATATGGACTACCTATCAAGCTAGTAAGTGAAATGAAGTCATTGAAAATCTTCTTCAAGAGTTCTTAGTGATACACAAGAAGTCTGCCCCTTATCATCCACAAGCTAATGGCCAGGCTGAGAGCACAAATAAGATTCTATGCAACGTATTGAAGAAATTAGTGAATAATAAACGCTCTGATTGGGACAAACAGCTACACCATACTGTTTGGGCATAGAAAGTTGCCTATAAAACGGTACTCCAAGCCACACCCTTTCAGATGGTATTTGGTCAAAATGCAGTGCTACCATTGAATTTCTTGATACCTACATTGAAAGTAGCACAGGAACATGATTGGACAGGCCATGAGCTCTCCTCTAGAATCTTTGACCTTGAGCGACTAGGTGAAACGAGATTAAGAGCTGTCGTGGGAATTTATGCAGCCAAGAAGACAAAAAGCATATTTTGATGCACATGTGAAGGATAAGGGCTTGAAAGCAGGAGACCTAGTCCTAGTACTGTGAAGCAACATGCACGTAAATTAGAGAAGAGAGGCTATGGACCTATGATCATAAATAGGACCTCAACTAGCTACACTAGAAGGTGATGTTCTCCCTAGTTACATTACTGGATGCCGAGTGAAACTATATCAGGAACCCCTCACGGAGGACACTGCCAAGAAACGTAAAGAAGAGGAAAAGCGAATTCAAGAAGAGGCACAAGCAGAAGCATTGGAATGCATCCGAAGAATGAAATTGAGAAGATAGGGTAGAGATCAGCCTAGGGCACATGCCTATGCAGATCCAGGATATCATATGGCAATGTGCAAAGTCTCAGGTGTAAGTTTCAATAGAATAATTGACCGACGTCCTTTTGTGACCTTAGAGGTAGGACAAGGAAATAGTGCAAGGACTGTACAGGCCTTGATTGACTCAGGCGCAACCACTAGTGCGGTTAGACTTTCTTACTATCAAGAGTTGAAATTAAATGTCAATCCTATAGAGGCATACCTTATAGGATTGGGAGGTGTGGAAACCCCTTGCATGGGTGAGGTGGAGCTCCCCCTCTATATTCAAGATGTTCTAATGACAGTTAAGGTATTAGTGTGTCAAGACGAGGACCTCACTGAGCCTCTTGTCTTGGGTCAAGATTGGATCTATGATCATGCAGTCAACCTAAACCTAAGAAATTGACTTCTTCAGGTCTGGGTAAATCAGAACCGCATCACACTTGAGTTAGAAAATGAAGCACTCAAGGAACTAGGGAAGGCACAAACTCTTGGTCCTTCCAGGAGTACACATGAGGATGACGATCCTATTCTTGTCCAAAACTATGTGATGCAGAAGGATGATTTCCTCAGCAAAGAAGTCAAGGATACGACGGAACTCCCTTCTCTTCCAAAGGTGATCAAGACATGGCAACCGAAGGATAACAGAATGCAGAGGAATCAGGCGGCATATGCTCGAAGCCAAAAGAAAGTACAAAGCATGGTGTCTCAGCCACCAAAACAAGTGTGGGTGTGAAAAGGCGATCAACCTGTTGCAATCGAGTCACAAACACTGGCTCAACTTCATATTAGTGATCAACGATAGGACACTAATAAGAAGTCTTTCAGAAATTCTTCGACTAAAGTGAAGTCTATCTGGGTACCCAAGAAGTCGATGAAGGCTGACCCACAATCAAGACAAATCTGGGTGCCTAAGGCTTGCTTGCGGGCTCAAATAGCCACACACAGACCACACCATGTACAACATGGTTCACTCGCTCGAACAACTGATACCCACTCTTATTCGACATGCACGAACACTTATTCGCCAATAAGCACAAGCATAATCGCTTGTAAATGGGTCCCTAAAAAGCCTCATTTCCAAGCAGACATTCTCATAAAGACCTCCAGAGTCTCCACAAAACCAAAACCAAAAGTCATCCACTGTGTTTGGCAGCCCAAAGCTTGTAATAAACCCCTTGACCCCCATTTGTAAATTCATCTCCACCTACTAACTGCATCATCCTTACACTGCATCTTTCCATTTAGCTCATAGGACTATTCATTCACTAACTACACACACAATCATCGAGCACTCACTGACCTACTAACCTATCACTGGCTTCATGTTAATGTTGTAACAGGGACAAAAATTGTTCTATCTTGTCCATTACAATGTTAATACATGCTTCTATATTCTCACAGAACCAGCGAACAAACAGTAACATGGCAGAAGCAGGAGGCACCAGTTCCCAGGCGGGGTCCAACACCCAAATTGTGGATATTGAAACTCTCCTCCTCGAACCACAACTCACCAAGATGCCTCAGGAACTCATGGCGGTGCATGTCCTCCCAATTCAGAACCCTTCGCAGGGGCACACATCCCAAGTAAGCAAACATGCACATTGGTCCAGCGATGTTGCCGGTCCATTGGGTGAGGGCACCTACTTTTGGGAAGCAGAAATTGAATTTAATGGCAAGTGGGGAAGATACCATTTCTTTACCCGTGAATTCGAGAAGTATCAGGATGCAAAAGTAATGAGATCTGTTTGGACCAAAGCGGGCTTGGATAGCTACTTTAGGGCACTCTTACCTAAGCCTGATTTCTTGCGTTGCTCTTACCTGATCAGTACCATCACCCCTAGCAGAGCCAAGGGAGGTGATAGTACCTTTGTGCTACCCTCATTAACGCCAGGCCACGAGCTAAAAAGATTCAAATTGACCCTCAACCTAGTACGGGAGGCCTTGGACATGAATGGCATGCACATTCCGAAAGATTGATCCCTGGAAGAATGAAACACAAAGACCTTAACAAATTAAAGGATATGGTCGCTATGACACCTACCATCGCCCTCCACCTATGCACAATCATGCAACACTTTGCCTTTCTAGCCCAGGAGCGCTTCACCATGCCACCCAAAAGAATTTGGTTTAGCTTGTACTTGGCAGAGATAGAAAACCGCACAATCAATCTACCCCACTGGATCATAGATTAAATCCACTTAGCACATCAGTGCTGGAATAAGAAACATAAGAATGTGCTTCATAGATGTTGTGTGCTAACAAGGATCATTTACAGGTGCTTAACTTATGATGTGCCTATTCAAAGAGCACTAGTGTGGTCCCGAGCCTAGGAATTCCAAAGACGGCTATCAACAACAGGGCCACCATCGAAGAAAATGAGGGGTGCAATTCAAATACCCTATGCACAAGCAAGAGGTGCCACCCTCACACCAGAGATAACACCACCTCAAACACGATGTGTCCGTCCATTTACGATTCGCTTACCCAGATAGAGTGCAGAAGGACCCAATTTCGTTTTCCCTCTGATTCCATCTGACCTGGAGTTCCCACAGGGCTACACCCTAGATGATTTAACAGATGAAGAAATAGCAAGGATGACTAATGAAGCTAACCTTGAGACAGAGGAAGCCTAGACCCAAGGACCACAACCTATCACAGGGACTTCAGCTCATTCTCAACCTGAAATAGTGGATGTCGATGAAGATGAAGAGGAGGCAGACGAGGAACATGACCAAGAGCAAGAAGAAATTACAGAACTAGCGAGTGCCCCAACCTATACTGCACAAATCAAAAGATTATATGCGACTATGAAGAGAATCCAAGAGCATCACAAGCTATCACTGGAAACAAGAAAGATGCTAATAAGTCAGATGTTAGGAGAAGAAGGAGTGGACGAGTTGTTTATTGAATCCTTGAACCTGCACGCGAACGCGTTGGGCTTGGATGAAGCCATTCATTCAACTATGGCTTACATTCATCGCTTTGAGAAATGAGTGCCTACCCGTCCCCTTCGCTGTGGAAAGCAAATCCACATAGATGTATCGACACCAGGAGATACCACACAGACGGAAGAACATCATGAGGCACCACCATCACCACACTCCTCACCTCTCACTGCACAATTCACTTCGCCCCATGACACGACCACCCCAACTTCCACAATCACCACATATGTTATGGGAATTCCTCTACCTTCTAGCACCCAACTGGGAGGGGTTACCATGCCTACATTCACAACCTTATTCACGAACATCACATCCGCCCCACCCACTGTTCCCATCTACACTGTCACTCACACTTTTGACACCATGGAAACATCCCCAGCCACAGCACCACTCCCTCCCCCCACACTCCCACAATCTCCCATACCCCCTCCTCCCACATCACCTCTTGATTCCACTTCATTCACTATCCCGTTCCCCTTTCCCATTCCCCCTGCATGCTCCACCCTCCCAACATTCTTAAGTGTAAATGATGTGTTTTCTACTTTACATCAATGTGTATATCAACTATAGAGTGAATATCAGACTCTTGAAGATCGCCGTCGTCAATTAACAACAGACCACCAGCAACTATAGAAGCAGCTTGCAACCTTGGAAGAAGAAAACACTGACCTAAATCAACATTACACTACGCTTGAGCATGCCCACCAGACCCTTTTGGAAGCTCCCCAGCCATCTGAATCCTCTGAAGTTAAAAAACTAACAGCTCTACTTGAACTTTATCAGTCAGAAAATGTCAAAGTCCATCGCAACCTGACCTTACTCAGAAAACACATGGCCAATGCCTTTGAAAAGAACAAGCGCTTGCAAAAGCAGAACAAAGAAAATTTAGAGGTAGCAATGGAAAGCTCCCCCCCAAGAGATCGACCCAGAAAGATTCAAAGCTGTTCCTTCAACGATTATGAAGACCATTCTTGAGAGCTATGCCGATATTTTGGAAGCACATGATAATGTGGAAAAAGAACGAGATACACTACGCTGCCAGCTAAGGGAACAGGAAGAACAACCCAAGATCAGAGGGTCGGCATCGGCTTCAGAGGAGGTAAAGGCACTAAAAGAGCAGGTTGAAGAATTGCAAAGGAAGCTACTTGGAGTATGAAAGACAACCCTCTCCAATTATCGAACCAGAGCCAGATGAATTGGTGCCCATCGAAGTGGATGAGTCGTATGAGGAACCCTATGTTCCTATGCCTATGCTTGGAAGCCATCAAACATCGGAAGGAATGGACACCCTGGAAGTCGAAGCACCCGAATGGCTTCAGAAACTCGAAAAGACTGCCAAAACCCATGAAGATCGCGTCGCAGTCCAAATCCAATCAATGGCTAAATTGGAGGACACTATCATAAACTTGAGTACTTCAGGCACATGTCACATCACCACTGGATAGGAACAAACGATGCTCAATATGTGCCTTACTGTGTGCTCTTAGCAGATTACAATGCGGAGATTCAATGAAGGTGTGGCAAAGCCCCGGCTTTTGCCACTCAATTTGGTCTTGAAGATCTACCTGAACGTGCGAAAAAAGGATCAACCTTCCAACCCACCTGGCGGATTCGTCTCCTTGAAACATATCTAGAAATGGTCTGCACATGGAACAACATGCCACTATTTATCAAGTATAATCCATGTTACGTCCCGTTCTACGAAGATGCACCTGGCCCGAGTTTGCCATTGCCGTAAAGAATGTCAAAGGCTGTGCAAAATGGTTGAATTATGTCTATCTAGCACCTCCACAAGGACAGGCCTCGGTTGCATATATGATTTCCACCATCTGTCACTAGAGTCTCAGACTATGCAACACCCCTGATGTGATGGCACAAATGTGTATGAAGATATTTGAATTAATGTTGATCACGTTCAAAACATTCAAAAACATTAAAGATCCACATTTCTCAGGAGTTGGCTTCACCACAGGCAACCTAGACCTGGTATATGAGATGAGCACAACCCCCTCAATTAATGTAATATATGCCTGGCACACAAGAATAAAGTACCTCCCAGCATGCTACAAACAAACTTTCGAGGAGATGTTCGTCACAGGTTTCTGGGAATACCACTCTGAAATATTTGTACCTAGACCCTCACATTTCCTCCAACTTTTTGCGGTGGAGGACCTTACACTCCGAGCAATTACGGTTGCCACATCCGGACGTCCCAGGGCCAGTAGATTGGGATGCTTTATTAACAGACTTAGCACGGGGGCTGCGGCTGGAAGAACATCACCTCGCTTCAGATGTGGTTGAATACTATGTCAAACGCTCAGCCAAACAAGGGTCTGTCAGAGACGATAGATGCGAGAGAGGGGGGAGTGTTGGCAGTGGTCAGGGCAGTTATTAGATGCACAATCTTTTTTGCTGTTGTACGCTACTCTCATGAGCCATGCAAGGCAATCCTTTGCTACACACAGAGATTCGTTTGTTGTTCATCCACCCGACCGCTGAGCTCTCTAGTCTCTCATAATGAGACTCTCCTGTAAAGTGATAATAATTTCACTTTTTATTAAGACTCCTCTCTCCCCTCTTCTACCAAATGGGCATAATGCCCCTACTAATGCCATGTGGCATCTATGCCACCCCACTCAAGAGAGTGTGCATCTATAATATGACATTTCCTTCCCCTTGAAGGCATTTTCATCCTCGAAAATGTACATGAAATGTCCGTAATGGTAGAAGAAAGTGCTGGGACTCCCCTGAACCCAATGTGCTCTATGTACAGGGTCATCCTTGTGTGTTGTTTCCCCATATCCTTCCCCTTAAGAAGTCTCATATGAGATCATCTCAAGGGTGGGAAACCGTCTGAGTGGTGCCTACCATCTCCCATATACACTCCACTTTCCAAACTATCACTCCTATGACATACAACATCATCCAAATGACCTAAGTCCATATGATGTATCCTCTATGGAGTAATAGTATGAGAAGCAAGTGTAAAGTTCCAAACTTATAAGCTTGACCGTAACATAATGGAGATAATAAACCATAGAATCCTCTAAAATATAGAACAAAGTCCCATAACAAGTGACTCCAAACCCATCTAAGACTAAATGATAGATTGCCCTCATAACACTCTAGGTCTTCTTAACCTTGAGTGTAATCACAAGTAATAGTTTAACTTAACTATCTTGTGAACTATGCAAATCCATCATCTAGCTCATGGTGGTAAAATGCAATCTCTACATTTCACCAACCAAGAAGTATGTGGTTTTTCATCCATTACCTGTGGACTAAGTTCTATTGGAAGAGCATCTATTGGCACTTGTGCAAACTGTAATATTTCTCTTGCCTGTAGTTTTCCATATGAATGCAGAAAGCATTCCCTTTGAGATTCAGATAATCCCTAAGTACCCATCCTCCTAAATGATGTTTACTCATCATACTCATGATGTAACGCCAACTAAGAGTTTGGTACCCTAATAGGTTAGATATCTCCCTATCTCCTAGAAACCCTAAAGAGAGGTCATAACTCTATTCCCAATCTAACTAATGTCAATAACTAGATCATCTCATCTAGTCAAGGATCATCACTGGAAATAATCATAACCACTTCTCTCTGGGGTCTACAGGTGAGACTCAATCTAACCATCATGATTAACTGATCTCCCTCTTGTCTTTGATAGAAGAGTGCCACTTCTATCTAGACAACCTAAAAGTTAGAAAGTAAAACTCTCTCTCTCTCTCTCTCTCTCTGTCTTCTCTTCTAAGGAAAAGAGCTCTAGGAGTGGAACCTATTCCACTTTCCCTTTCCCTTTGAAAGAGATTCTTTTGAATCCAATTACTCTACTCATCCATAATTGAGAACATGCATATAAGTTCTTCATGTTTTTTCCTTCCAAAATAGTGGAGAAAGAAACTCCCATGTGAAGGAAAATTATACTGAAAAGTAGAGTAAATGAATTCCTTCTGAAATAAAGACTAAGAGATGTTTCCCAAAAACCTCTTCTGTCTAAAGGAAAACATACGCTATTCTTCTCCTATGAAGAAATTATATTTTCCTTTCCTTCTTTCTCTCTCAAAGAACATGAGATAAAGTGAGACAACTGAGCTAAAGTGAGATCTCTCGTAGATCTCTGAGCTGATTCTCACTTTCTCCTTTCCTTAAAAGAGAAACTTATGAATCCATTTGCTCCTCTCTTCCATACTAATGCATAATCCCTCATTACATACATTCCTATGAAGATGGAGAACAAATCTCCCCTAACTAATGAAGGTGTATGTAGTGAAGAGTGGAGAAAAATAAATTCCTAATAAGGGTCAAAGCCCTCTATAAAATGGTCATCAATGATATGACATGATACCATAAACACATGTGTATCCACACTAACGAGCTGTCTATGCCAACCATACTCTATACATGGATCTATACGATCCAATCAAACTAATGGAATTATCCTTCCTGAAAAACTCAAAATGAGTATGTGATACCAATGGTGATAAATCACCTATCACATTCTCTACTAGAAGCATAAATCTTCCCTAAATTATGAAGGATAACTCCCAATCCTAAGGAGATGTCTACTAAGAGCTCTCCTCTGATCTAGTGAGACATGACGCCATGAATGATGAGCCCTTTTCTCCCTGGCCATAGAAGGAGAGTGCTCAAAGGGAAGTCATTTCCACCATCCCATACCAATGAAAACTTCTTCCAATTCACGGTACCATACCTACACTAAACCAAATATATATTCCATATATATGCAATGGAATACATAAGTGGACTCTAATGAATCACATATCCTCAACTCCTGTCGGTGGACTCAAATGAGTCCCATATCCTCGAACTAGTTAGTTTGGTTCTAGTCAATATGTGACAATGGATATCCCTTTCTGTTCCAAATCAACTTGTTCCTAGGTACCTAGACTAAGTCTAAGTACCTCTCTATAGATCCCGATATACATATATGTATTGGGTACCCCAGCTATTTCTTACTAAGGGATCTATGCTCTAAGTCATAGAGCTAGTGCCATACCTATGGCCTTCCTAAGCATCACTAGAATCACATAAGCACCCGTCGATGCTCTCTCATGAAATCCATATGTGTGATCCCAACTAATTGGTTTCCTTAGTAGTGTAGCAGAAATGCTTCACTACTTGCTCAAGTGATGTGCATAAGTGAAACTAGTCACTGTTCGGGTATTCTTGATAATACCCCATAGTCTCCTAATCCTACTGTGAGACTTTTGTGAAGATAAGTAAATCTTCTCTACCTTGGAGATTATCATAAATGTATCTCCCATGCCTGTATGTAACTTCCTAAAACCTATAGGATTGCTTGTGCACATTACTAATGGTGAAGGTGTAGCTCCTTCCCTTAGCAATCCTCTGGTCTAAATCCATAAGGATTATGTGTAGGGATCCTATTACTACTGAAGTTGCCTTATGTATACTACTATGATGGTCCTAAGTCCATCAAATACATGCTTACAAGCATGCCTATGCATTATTGATGTTTGCAGACAGGCATGTTCCCATGCCATAACATTCTTACCTAAAGGCAAGTGCATATATAACGCCATGCGGTAAGAAAAATTTCGATAGCATTTCCCCAAGAAATGGAATCCCAAAAAAATTAACCATAAGCTCAGTGGCACACAGGCCACCCAACAACATAGGGCTTGACAGGCCCATGGCATGCATGCCATAAACTCATATATGGACTCCATAACCTGCAAAAACATAAAAGAAAATGCTAGCAACAATTCTCTGTGTTGCATAGCCATGTAGTTTTTGCAATCCTCTTTCCTACAAACAATCCAAAAATGTACTTCTCGCCTATTGATCCATACTTTTAGAATTTAAAAAATGATCAAAATTTTGATGTATGCAATCCAATCTATGGATGTACATTCAAAACATTCCATAACATAAATAAAATGCCTGAAAGCATAAAGCATAGCTCCCTGAATGATTTTGTATTGGATTTGCATGCATCCAGTTCTTCTTGATGAGCTTCGAGACCTCTGCACCTTCCTCCTCAGGTCCTAACATAAGCTTTGAAGTGTCCAAAAACATTGGATCACTTCCCAAAACATAAAGCATGGTCAGATGATTACCAAAATAATGCAAATTTAGTCAAAAAATGCATTAGTAATCCTTCTTTAGACCTGAAAAAACCACTTTAGGACCTTCAAATGTTCATAAACTGAAATATATAGCATGTTCAAAGATCTCTAAGTGAAACTACTCAAATCGCCTTCCTGATTTGAAAGATATGGCTCCCGGAAGGTAGTTGCCAAAAACTCTTTAGACTTTGTAGACCTGTTCAGACCTGCAAAAGTACTTTCCAAATTTTTTTAATAAACTAAAAGTAGACCTTTTGCTCTTCGAAACGAGCCATAGCACGTCCAATTTGGAGTCTTCTATCCCAAGATATGGCCTTTCCAAGCGAGACATGCCAAACTAGTGGACTGTTGGAGGGGCTGGAAAAAGTGTGAAAATGTGATTTTTGGGGTGCCCAAAAGCATTCTTCCATCATCCAAATCCTATCATTCTCTCCATAATCTCAGAGAGAAACATATGAAGAATTTTTGGCCTATGATCAACTTTCCAAATCCTCCCTTCGTGCATGCTAATTCACTCCCCAAAAGAGGCCTAAATCAAGATTTTTGCTTTTATGCAAAAACTTAAACGGGAGCTCTTAGCAAGCTTCTAATCCATTCCAAATGTGGATTTTTCTTAGATTTTCTTATTTTCCATGGTAATACATACATCATACTTCATGTATGTATGCAATACTCCATGGGGAGCCTCTTAAGTGTTTTTTTTTCTTACTCCCAAAAGTGGATTTTGATAGAAATTAATATCTGAATTTATTTCCAAAAAGTGCGGGAAGGGGGCCTTTGAGGAACTAAAATTCCTTCTTAACTTATCATTGTAATGAATCTAATGATTCTCCTAAGAATTCCATGCACCATACTATCAGTATATATACTTTTTCCCATCCGTCCATAGCTAATACACCTCTTTTTTGCTTTTCCAAAATGGGAATTTCTCAAATTGAGGCGCTGAAATTTTTTCTCAAACTGTGACGGAAGGGGGTTTTGTGGAGCTTCAATTTCTTGATTGTATATGGAAGTCAAAACCCTAGACTATAGGTGTGCATGATTTTTCCTAGCAAACTAAGAAAAATCCCGCTTCATTTCCCTTTCCCAAAATGGCTACTAGTCCAAAATAGCATCTGAAACTTATGTGAAAAATCATGATCATGGCTACTTTAGAGATAACTAAAGCTTACTCTCTCTTGAAGTTTGAGGGAATCCTTGATGCAATATGAGAGTATATATCTCATTCTCTCCATGTGCATGATTTTCCTCCTTCTTTGCCCTTCTCAGAGAGTCGCCTTTGTCTCTTAATTCCTAAAAGTAACAAAATGCTCATACATGTGATTAAGATAAAACTCCATCCTCTTCCACTTGGAACCACAATATCCAGAGGTTCATGGAAGGGATGCTCTTTGTTCACGGATTCTTCAAGTGCAACATGTGCATCCCATTTCTCTCTTTAACTCCTTCCTTTTAAACTTTGTGGTTCCAAAACCAAAATACATAACAAAAGAAGAATCCCTCTATGCTTTGTTCTAAAGAGGCTCGGCCACCGATGTCTCTCTTTCATAAGAGAGAAACAGTACTCCCTCTTTATCTGTCCCTCTTCCCATGGCTGAAAGGCACCACCCATTGTCGCCAAAATTATATTAGATAATGGGAAATTTACCTTCAACGAATGGATGTGGCAAAGTGGATATATCACATGCCCGCCATGGCAGCCACCAGAGTTCGAATTCTCTGTGCTGCACACGTGAAAACGTCCAGATTTTGCCGCTCTGATACCACTATTAGATGCGCAATCTTTTTTGTTGTCATATGCTACTCTCATGAGCCACGCGAGGAAATCCTTTGCTACACACAAAGATTCGTTTGTTGTTCATCCACCCGACTGCCGAGCTCTCTAGTCTCTCATAGTGAGACTCTCCTGTAAAGTGATAATAATTTCACTTTTTATTAAGAATCCTCTCTCCCCTCTTCTACCAAATGGGCATAATGCCCCTATTGATGCCATGTGGCATCTATGCCACCTCACTCAAGAGAGTGTGCATCTATAATATGACAGAAGTCAAGGACTTATGAGACAAGGAAGCCAACGAGAAGGGCCAAGTAGGCAGAGCAATCAACACAGATCTGGAAAATAGGCCCTTAAATTTTTCCATGAAGAAATACTTCCCAAATAGTGATTTTAGTCACTCCACACCATTGTAAATACCATTCCACCTTTTTGTAGCTCCATTTTGTGCAAGCCAAGGAGTCCTTGAGCTTGAGGAGCATTAGAAGTACCTACCTATCAATTTTCATATTATTTAGACTCTGTTTGAGCCCTCAAAGACGCCCTAGAACCTAACTTTTAACTAGGCCAGACACTAGGTGTGGACAGGACCAAAGCTAGTCAAAAACTATAAAAAGATCTAGAGAGCTCATTTTTGAGGTTAGCTTTTGGTAGAATTGAACTTGTAAGAGCACTTTTGAGGAATCTAAAGAACTCCATTGATTCTCTCTTTATCTTACCGTGTGTGCGCGTGTGTGTGTATGTGTGTGCATGTTAGTGTGCTTCTCACTCACACACTTGTGCCATAACTTGTTTGAGGTCTTCATACCATCCTCACATCTTCCCGGATTGACATTAAAGGAGGTGCTACTCATCATTGAGCTACACCTTTTCATAAAGGTTGTGCCTAGGGAGAAGTTTGAAGCTTTCTGCAAAGCTTTGAGCTTAATTAATTTCGTGGATTGATTCCACATAGCTTGGTACTTCCTTACACATGAATGTCAGCTCCTTGTTCACCGCATCACTCCGAGGGGTAGATTTGTTGATATATTTAGGTAGTGATGTGCAAACACACTAGGACTATCGAGGTGTTTTTTTCCCTCTTTAGGAATTTTTTTCCCCCCGACTTGTATATATGCCTATAACCCTAATGAGTCACTTACCTTTGTACATTCTAGTGGTAATACATTCAGTATTGTGTGTTGTGTTCCAAGCTTCTTGGTCTTCCTTGTGCTGTTATGTGCTTTTGTAGACCTCAAACTCCAACACCATGCTAACTGTATGCTATTAAGATTATCACAATAGATGGTGATAGGCTTTTGCACTTCCACACCTAAATCTACAAGTAGCATCTCTACCCCAACATGCTTCACATGATGCCATTATAGCACCTCTATACTCAACCTCTATACTCAACAAAGCAATAGTGGGTTGCTTCTTGCTGCTCCATGTAATAGATGCACCTCCAAGTGAGAATAGAAAGCCACTAGTAGATCTTATATTTGGAATACTACCAGCCCAATCTGCATCAGTGTATCCATGAAACTGCAAATAAAATGCATAATCCAAAGCATATCATAGAGTGCATCTCAAGGCATCTAAATGCTTCTTCCTGGGAACCTACATAAATTGTCTTTCAAGTCTAATACTGTAGCTTAGATCAGGCCTTGTAATTGTGAGATATATCAAACTTCCCACAATTTTCCTGTACATAGTTGCAATATATCAAACTTCCCACAATTTTCCTATACATAGTTGCATTTTCCAGTGCTTCACCTGATGTAGTATCCAACTTCAAATTCTAATCTAATGGCATAGAAATTGGCTTACAGTCAGCCATAACAACATTTTCTAGCATACTCAATGCATATTGCCTTTGCGACATCCATATACTTGTTTCTGTATGTATAAACTCAATGCCCAAAAAATAGCGTGGCACACCAAGATCTTTCATGTCAAATTCCTACATGAGGAGTTGCTTTACCTCTTTAATGCTTGCTTCATTGTCACCTCCTACAATCAATTCATCAACGTCAATAGCCACAATTGTGATGCCATCATCACCCTTCCTTGCATATAATGAATGATCTACATCACACATAGAAAATCCAATGGTGAAGGGCTTTGGTGTGCAAAACAAGAGGAGCAAGGAAGAGATGGAAGGAGAGAGAGAAGAGGAAAGACGTGCACAGATGCATGGGAGCCTCGAAACCTACATAATGATCTCTCTTGAGGCAATGCTCTATATATGATGTATATATATGAATATGGGGGTAAGGTCACATGAACCTTACATCCCCAAAAATCTCCCACTTAAGGGTCAATGTGACCATAAGTGGTAACATATACAAAGAATGATGTAGGACTATATAGTAATGTATAGGAAGAGTCCGGATCTCTACCCATACCAGATCAGCCTACACCAACCGTCTCGAACAAGGTGTATCCATGCACCTCAAACTGCTCTAGACTTATATCGATAAGAGTCGAGCTCACATATGACTGATGCAAGAACTAATGAAATTCTTGCAAAGCTCCCACTCGCTCTATGCCTATGTCAATCATCGAACGACTGACAACTCCAAGTGCAAATGCTCCAATAGCAACTGCAACATCTAGTCTCAAGCATAGCAACTCGTACATCAGACTCCTGAATGCTGACGAAACATATGCTATCCTAGCTAACCTAAGTCTATTAGCCATGCCTGTATCCAAGGCATCAAAAGCACCATCATCAAGACCAACATGTCCTGAGATATCTGTGTCAACATTTGACATGAGCGAATCCAAGAATGTCTGCATAACTACTGCCTCCTCAACATCCAAATCAGCCATGCTCACAACCAAGGATGTATCTAGCTGGGCATCCTAAGAGCTAATATGCTCTACCATACACAGTGTACCATGAGAGCAATCCTGCTCTATCACACCACGTATATAATCATGCTCCACACGAGGTAACTGCACAACGTCAACACCAAGATCAAAGTGATGATCACACTTTAACTGAGTATCATCATAATGCTCTAGATGAGCATCCACATCATGCTCTAAAGCATCCAACTGATCATCCAAAGTGTGCTCCACAAGAGCATCGATATAATCAAAACAATCATGTTGTCCATAAGCATCATGAGCATCCAAAACATGCTCTACATGTGCATCCATCTAAGAATCTGAATCCTACCATACATGTCCATCATGAATGTCAAAAGACCTATCTGTAGGTAGACAAAATGAGACATGACAAGTCTCACACTGCACATAAGGCTTAACTCCCACTGAGGCACAACTATCTCTCACATGAAGTACCTACACTGGATACCTGTGCCCAATCCTAGCACCTCTGACAAGCATAAGCTATCCCAACTACAATTGAAAATGATGCTCACCAAGGAATGCATAACATCTGCTCTCCTGTAACTGACTAACTAAAATCAACCTCATAGGGAATGAAGGCACGTAACATACATGTCTAAGCATAAGTGATGTTCCACTAGGTAGCATAAGGCATATATCTCTTGCACCCTCAATGTCATATATCATACCTTCAAGCATGTGCACACATCCATGACTCTCACCTAAGAATCAGCAAAACCACTCACGATGTGGAGTAAGATGAAAACCGGCTAATGCATCAAGCAACCAAGCCATATGTGTGATATCCAATGAACAAGAGGAATCCTGAGATGAACCATAAGAGAAAGTGATATCACCATCACTAGCATAATCAATTGCCATAGACTCTCCTGAAATCACTACCTGACCTGCATCACATGCATATTTCAGATGTCGTCATCTCATCTGATTGAAGCAACACCGTCGAATGTGATCCTCCTGACCAAAATGCCAACATCAAAGTCATCGATGTGATCTATGTCCCACATGAGTCAATGGACTCGCATACATATCATGTAGTCTCTACCATAATGCACTACTCATCTCCTCATCATCACACTCATATATAGAATCCACAAGCTGTAATCGAATACTGGAGCTGGTTAATGCATCCATATCCATCCATACATGGTCGGGCATGTCACGAGGCCTCTGTGCATCTCTATGCACATACATGTGTAACCTTGCACGAACCAATGTATGCCACATCTAAGCTTTCCACCTTGGAAAGTCAGTGTCATCAAACCAAGAAGACACCATGCTGGCAATCCAAAGAGACTAGTAATGTAACAAGAGACTAGAAACAATACTCGATCCTCAATAGGATCATACCTGCATATCCATATGCATAACTCACATCACAAATGTGTCACTGGAGAAGAAACCATGTGAACAACATGACACATAACCATGCATCTAGCATGCACATAAAAGTATGAGCATAAGCCTGCTCACCAAGTCTCCAAAGTGATCAAGTAGATGTGAAAGAATCTTGGGAAAAATTTGAGAGAGTATCCCCTATAAATTGAGCAATCAAACAAGATAACCAATATCAAAAGAACAATGAGTAATATGTCACCACTTGTCACTGATCCAATCAAGGATAATGGCAACTACATATGCCAAAAACTAATAGAAATACATGCCAATACAATGATGATGTATCTCCCACTCAAGAATGAATCTTGCAAGATGGTCCAACCTCTCACAAATAACATGTGACCAAGTCCAAGTAAATGGAGATCAACAATGATCCAAAGCTATCACATAAGCTTCAATATCCACTAGAGTTCTCTTCTAGCATAAAAGTTGACGAAATTTCGACAGCATTTCCTTTGTAAAATGGACTCTAGAACCAAAATAACCATGTGGGAATCACCAAACACAAATGCCAAGAATCACACTGGCAAATAGATATCAAATCAATGACCAAATGCTAAAATACTAGCCAATCAAGATGACAAGTGTGCAACTGAGGCTCCAATCTGGATCATGTACCTGCAAAGAAAACAAAGATACAAGTACCAACCAAGATCCATAATCAACTCTAATAAAATTATGTGCAACCAACAAGTAAATTCGTAAACAAGTGGCATAAGCAAGATAGAGACCACAATGCCACTATACATCCACTGACAATGCCATGATGACACTCATGATGACATAAACCTCAAAAAAAAGTATACGACAATGTCATCTCACATGCCAAACATATGACAAGATTATGCTCTACTCTCATATGGAGGAGCTACCACAGTGATCGTACATGTACAATGCCTTGAAGTTCTGAAAATAAGAGCTTGCACACCAAAACATCTCTCTTGAAGAAGTTCCAAACCAAAAGGAAACTCCAAAAGCAACTAGGGTTGTTTTGGTGAAAATATGCTGCTCTGTGTTTTGTTGTTTTAGAGGTGATAACCTCTGAATCTGAACTTTTGCTCTCAAAAAACTTTAAGAATCTTTTCTTGGTTATGTAACGAGATAAAGAACACCTCAATCGAAGGTGCATAGCTCAAGATATGCACAAAACAAGCACCTGCTATCAATTTCACTTTCACCTATAACACTACTTCTCTGTATTTTGCAGTTTTGGCAACCTTCTAGTTAGAATTTAGATTTGTATTCTTCTACAAAGTTGTAGTGGCTATTCCAAGCTACGCATAGCGAGTAAAATTGTCTCATTCCTATTTGTAGAACTCAACTTACAGCCAAAATACTAACCTATTATCCAAGTGATAGTAGATTCATCTTCTACATCAGTCTACGGTTTTTGAATTTTCGGCAGTCTAAAACTCCGAAGCAGGTTCTGCACTCTTCTGTGAATTTGTAGCTCTCTATGTTAGCTATGCATGAAACTTTAAAATGCATCAATTCGAGCTCTCTAACTTGAGTTATGGCCAAAATACTAAACTACTATTGAGAGATGCCGATCTGCACTTTCACCTCTTGTGACCTAAGCTTCCATTGAAGCTTCTTGCACACAAGCCTTCAGCATGCTCTGATACAAATGAAGGGCTTTGGTGTGCAGAACAAGAGGAGCAAGGAGGAGATGGAAGGAGAGAGAAAGAAGAGGAAAAATGTGCACAGATGCATAGGAGCCTCGAAACCCACATAATGATCTCTCTTGAGGCAATGCTCTATATATGATGCATATATATGAATATGGGGGTAAGGTCACATGACCCTTACATCCCCAACAAATGGTGGTTAAGTAGTCAGCAATTCTTGCATGACAAGCACGAGGGGCTTGTTTAAGCCCATACAAAGCCTTTTGCAACCTGTAAACATATTTTGGGTGCTTTGAATCTTCATATCCTTGTGGTTGGTCCATGTATACTTCTTCTTGTAACTCACCATGTAGGAAAGCATTCTTCACATCCATCTGATGCATAGTCCATCCTTTTGATGTAGCTAATGCAACAAGTGTTTAGATAGTAGACAATTTAGCTATAGGGCTTAATGTTTCCGCATAATCAATGCCATATGTTTGTGCATAACAATTTGCTACCAATCATACTTTATACCTGCTTATGCTACCATCAGCATTGTGCTTTACCTTGTAAAAGTTGTTGGACTGAAATATCCACACAATCTTCCAATCCATGGATTTGAGTTGGAACTGTTGCTTGGTGACGCATCCGGTCCACTTAGATTTTGAGATTTTGCACTTGATTTCTCATCATTTTCTTTGTCATTTGCTTCAAGCTTCAATCCTTCTTTGACATCTGCATATAAGCTTGACATTTCATCAAATACCACATCTCTGCTTACCTTCACACTTGTCATGTGAGTGGGTTATAACATTTGTATCCCTTTTGCTCAAGGGAGTACCCAATGAAGATACATTTTTCTACCTTTGGATCAAGCTTCATCCTCAACTCATCAGGAACATGTACATATGCAATACATCCAAATACTTTCATATGTGATAAGTTTGACTTTTTACCTGTAAACTTCTCTTCAGGTGTAACTTGATATACAATAGTAATCGAAGTTATGTTCATGGTGTATACACCAGTATGCACAACTTCTACCCACTAACAATGAGGCATATTCTTTTCAGCCTTCAAGGCTCTTGCTATTTTTGTAATATGTCTATTTTTGCCTTCAACAATGCCATTCTGTTGTAGCATGTACCTGCATGAAAACTAACGTCAAATTCCATGACTTTTAAGAAAGTTTTTGAATTCATTTGACATGTATTCACCTCCTCCATCATACCTTAATATCTGAATATACTTTCCTGTCCGCTTTTCTACCATAGCCTTAAAATTCTGGAAGTGAGTGAACATCTCACTTTTCTCTTTCATGAAATATACCCATACCTTAATATCTGAATATAATTTCATGTCCGCTTTTCCACCATAGCCTTAAAATTCTGGAAGTGAGTGAACATCTCACTCTTCTCTTTCATGAAATATACCCATACCTTAATATTTGAATATACTTTCCTGTCTGCTTTTCCACCATAGCCTTAAAATTCTGGAAGTGAGTGAACATCTCACTCTTCTCTTTCAGTGAATGCAACATAAAACATGCAACCCCTGCCCATGGATGTGGTCTTTACAAGACCCAAAACATCTGTATGTACTAATTCTAGTACATTCTCACTAACATGCTTGTCATGCAAAAATGATACTCTTGATTGTTTACTGAATTGACATGTTGCACGTACCTTTTGCATCTCGAAAACCTTGAAATTTGGTAGTCCATTGACAATCTTCTTTGACTGCATCAATTTTAGCCTTTGCAAATTTGCATGTCCAATTTCTTTTTTGCCAAATCTCTATATCAACAATAACTCTTGCACCTTCTGCAAACATGGCTACATTCATTTCAAGAATTTTCACATTTAAGGTGAACATCCTACCCACTTTGTTTCGTTTGGAAATCAATATTCCATCTTCTTTGTACTCTTCTACATATACCACATCAGCATTAAACCTGACTCGTAGTCCTTGGTCAACCATTTTTCCAACAAAAACCAAATTCTTTGTTATATTTGGAACATGTAGCACATCAACAAGATGTTTTACCTTTCCGTCCTCCATAGATAGTGCTATGTTTCCTGTATGCTCAATAGGGTGTGATGTGTCATCACTTGTTTCAACATAACAAGGAACTGGTAATTTCTCCAAACTACTAAACCATTCTACATGATCGGTCATGTGATTTGAATCAACATACCAAAGATTAGCATTCAATTATGAAACATCAGCAGACAGCGTATTCATCATATGATGTTGAACCATGAACAACTTCTCAAAATCATCTGCACTTGTGGATGCATAGTTGTTTTGCTATCTTCTATTATTTTGATTCTTCAACCTGGAATCACGTTCAAAGTGTCCAGGTTTACCACAATTCCAGCATCCTTTACTATCATTACTTGAATCATTTCTTTGAAAATTTTGTGACCTCTTTGGCTCCCCGTGCCTTGAAACTGTCCTTTACCTCTTACATGATTTTGATGTTGACCTTGGTCTTGGCTATTGTTTCCTCTTCCATTTCCCAAACCTCTAACTCTGCCTCTTCCTCTGCCAGAGTAGAATACCTGCTCAGAACTAGATTTTCCTTGGGAGTTTGAGTCCTCACCAATATTCTTTTCTTCAATAATCAACATGGACACCAGATCAGTGAAATTCAAAATATTTTCCCTAGTCTGTATAGAAGTTCTAAACCGCTTATATGCAGCTCCTAAACCACGAAGGCACACTTCCACCTTATCATCATCATCTACATTCATGCCAATAGATGCGCAGCTCATTGTTGAGTTGCAATTTTCATGCCTTTGTATTGGTCTCATACAATGTGAGCAAACTGTTCCAAGCCTCTTTCAGAGTTTTGTAATCTTGTATATGTCGAATCATGCTATCTTGTATCCTAAAAGATAGCCAATACATAATCTTTTGTGCAGGCTTTGATTCCATTCCTCATATGCTCTTAATTATTCTATAGTATGATTCTTCTCTGATAACTGCAGAGCATTTTCATTCTCTCCTTCGATGTACTTCCAATAGCCTTTTCCCATCAGGAAATTCATCATTCTCAAATTTCCAAGCATGAAAGTTGTTGTTGTCTAGCTTATCACTCATAAGCTGACTCATTCCATATGCATTTGCCATTTTTTTAGCAATTCACAACACTATAAAGCACTACAAGCAGCACTTCTACTTGAAAACTATTGCATTATGACGTGAGAGTTCGATCTTAGAAAAACACAGTTTTTGTGTATCAACAATACACACAATCGCTTGAAATTCTAGATCAAGAATATATGACTGTTCCCGAATTGGATGCAAGTTATAATTTTGCAAATTGACTTGGTTTTTCTGTGGGCCCTACCTTGAGAGCTCAAAATGGAGGTCGAGATGGCTTCAAAAAAAAAATCTGACAAAAATGAGTGATCCTAAAGGAATAACCCACGAAAATGTTTTGATGCCTTCTACCTTCGTGCCAAATTTCATAGCAATCTGAGGTCATTTGTGAATTGCACTTTCTCCATGCCTTCTTGTGTACTCTTCATCATCGGCCTTCTCCACGAGCTCTCTATAGCCACACTAGCTCTGATACCATGTCATGAGAAAGGAGATAATGAAGAGAGCTCACACACATACACTCTCACAATCAAAGAGGAGCACACACACAGATTGAGGCAAGGAAGAATGGTCTTCTTCTCCTTCTTCTATTACATGAAAGGAATGTACAAGAATGACCTAAAACAACAATACAACAAGATCAATATATAAAGAAAAGTACATAAGGAAAATCCTAATGTGCGTGAATGAGTGATTTAGCCAGAAACAAACATGCCATCACTACCGGTAGATAAATCTAATAAATCTCAATGAACTGTCCCTAACTTATACTGAATGTCACCACTATACATGTCAGAGAAATCAAAAAGTGATACGTGTCATCCTAGATAATCACATGTTGATCTTGATATCTCAACAATCTAAATATCAAGAATAATACCTAATTTATCAATTTCAAAGTGGCCTCAAAGATGAAGTGAAGTATCTCTTGCTATCCATGCCTCAAGGAGACACCTTGGATGATGTTATAAATCAAGCACTTCAATGTGAGAATCAATCATTCCATGAAAGCCAAGTCCAAGAGCTACAAGTGTTGAATAATCAAGATATTGTTCCTCAAGAATCCAAATCAAGGATCTTTGAAGCCCAAGAAGTCATTACAAATGATATCGAGTATACATATTATGAAGATAACAAGAAGGTAAAGGAGAAGGAGAAGTTCATACTTAATGAAGGAGGTGCGCCTAGTCAAGTCTCTCCACCAAAGATCCATAGCACTCAAGAACAATATAAGTATATGCAGATCAATGCTGTGTTTTAGAATCCATTTTATAATGTTGGCAATAAGTGTGATTACTCAACAACAATTTGCAGACTTCAAGGCCCTATGCAATGCTAGACCATCAGAGATTTGTTCCTTTCACCATCTCAAAGATTAATAATTTCTCCTTTAAGCTCCAATTACTAAGTACCATGAGAATACACTAGTTTTCCATGTATCCATGTTAAACCATATGAGATTTTGCCATTGAGAGGGGAGAGACATAGTCCACCACCACCTATCGAGATTGATGATCATGAAGAATTTGAAGTTGAGCATGTCCTAGATTTGAGAATATCCTGAGGAGGATTCGAGTACCTTGCTCATTGGAAAGGGTATAACATGAGCGATCGTACTTGGGAACCTCTAGAAAATAGTTAAAGAGTTCCAATCAAGGTTCGAGAATTCAATAAGAAAAATCCAATGAATTTGAGACTAGAGAACATGATCGCTTCTCATGGAACTTGTTGTTTGAGGGGAAAGTGATGTCATGGACACAAAGGATATATATTAAACTTTGATTTTATGTGAATTTCTATATCTCATTCTTGGTTTGAAATTAGGAGAAACTAATGCTTTCATCATGTCCAGAATGTGTAAAATCTTAAGATTGGCTATCTACTTGCTTGATTATGACATCTAGAGGTATTGTTTTGAATTGTTGATATCATCAACGACATCATCAATTTGTAGATGCCCTTGAACACCTATATAAGGAGGACTTGGCCACATACATCCTTAGTCTTTCCAATGCCAGTCTTGGGAGCTCAAGAATTCACAATCTCCAAGTAAGTACTTTATGAATTCCCATTCGAGTTCTTGCTCAATTCCTTATTCTAATTTTGTCTAATCTAGTATCTTGGACATCTTATCTTGTTCTCTTGTAATCTCATAGTATGAAATCCTATCAAGTTATATTTTGTACCTAGTTCATCTCCCTCAAGGGAGTTTTTATAACCCATATATCTTGTTTCATACCTATGATCCGAGGTTACGGGATCTCTTGTATCATCTCTAGTCCAGTTATCCATACCTATGAGTCTTGGGTTGTGGGACTTCGTGTACCAATTTCATATTCTTGTATCATTTTCCCCTACGAGGGTGATCTTGTAATCAGAAGTAGAATTCCAAAATCGACCTGAAAGTTTCTGTAAGTAGTGTGTGTTCTCAAGTTCATCTCTGGTTCAAGGTCTCCATTAAGCTTGCATATTTACAAAGGTCATATCTCCTAATATATTTATACATTTTTGAGTATTCTATAGCAGATTTGAAAGCTCTTGATGTCTAGTATATGTGTATAAAATAGCTTTGAAAAATTTCAAGTGAATAAAGAGAAGTAAGCTCTACAAGCATATCTAGTTTTTTGCACTTAAGTTTGTGAGAAGGTCAACTAGATCCTAGTGGGTTCCACCTACTTCTAGCTATACTTTTGAGGTCAATAAACTTCAAAATTGGTATCGGAGCAAGGATGAAGCTTGGGAAAGGTCATAATAGCTTTATGAAAAATTTGAAGCAATTAGAGTTAATAGTTGATCAAATTTGGTCTTTCGAATGAAAGAGACAAAAGGTTTATAGTTATTTTATCACAAAATATTCAAGATTCAATGATAGGACATGACATAAAAGACTTAGACATGAGTAAGGATGTTTAGCTTGCATTGGAAAGGTTGTATGCAGACTTAGACATGAGTAAGGATGTTTGGCTTGCATTGGAAAGGTTGTATGCTACAAGTACAAGAGAAAGGAAGACTCCATTTAAAAATGAGTTGAACAACATAAAGAAAGATACAAGCATATTGACGAATGATTACATATTGAAGGTTAAAGAGATTGCATATCAACTAGGATCAATTCAAGCTCATGTGGAGGAGGATGACTTGGTTGCACATACTCTCAATGGACTCAAAGACAATGAGAGATGGAAATCATTCATTACTTCTGTTTATGTGAGAGGAGATTACCAAATTTTTTATCAATTTTTTTCACTCATGGTCACATAGGAGATGAATCTAAATGGCTCTACTTCAAAGAAAAAAGGATCTCAAGGGTAAGCTCTCTGTGCAAGATCATCAAGAGAAGAAAGAAAAAGTAGAAAAGGTATGAATAGAGGTAGAGGAGGAAGTAATACATCAAAGTATGATCAAGGGACTTGTTAAACGTTAAACTTATTGTTTAATCTGTTATCGATTTTGGGTTCTTGGGATGGTTAGGGGTCTATAAAACAATGGCCCTGTTTATATTTTCCCAAATCTATTCACTCTCTTCAAGTTATTGCTACACCACGTAATGTTCAGAGTTAACTCTTTCAATTACTTCACTATTCTGCACGTTAGAACTTCTTCGCTGCAATATGCGATAGCGTGCAACTCGTCACTTTACCGCAATGTCAATTACTTAATACTTCATTAACAACTTAATTAATCAACGAACTTAATTAACAGAGAGATAACACTTAGAGTAATCAGAACACTGCGCTACGCTCCACTTTCGGCATTCGCCCAGACCACAGTCTGGCGACGACACATGCCTTCTGTTCACGCACACTTCTTTTATTAATCAAAGGTTACAACTGTTGCGCTACACCCTTTCGGTATGTGTGCAACTTTTTCGGGTTTCATATTACATTCCATATTACATTCTGACGGCTCATACTGGCACACACAGTGGACTTGAACCCAAAAGGTAATTACAAAATTCAGGGTTCATCTATGATACCCTGTACACACATGGAGCGAGCTAATTTGAAAGTTCTGGCAATCTTCTGTTTTAAACACTCTAGCATATTCCACAAAATATCAGGTTCAATAAGCTGCACATTAGTCTGGACCGAGCTGGCAGCTATGACCTGATGAATAAGGGACTCAAGCTGTGTCTGCAAAAATGCTTCTTGTAAATAGAACTCGTTGGCAAGAGCAATGTCTCTGTGCAAATTCATTTCGGCGATCTCTGCATCAATCCTGGATAATCGTTCAACTTGAATGCCTAATTTTTTCTCTTGGTGTTTGAGTTCCTGAGATTGAAATTGCATGGTCTTGTAAAAATCTTCTCTCTCTTTTTGAATGGCTGCGACTTCCTTCTTTAACTGGAGAGTCTTGGAAATCTCTGAAGAAAGTTCTTGATCCCTTTGGAACAACTGCTCAGTAACTTTATGTAATTCGGCTTCAGCTTTAAGGACATTGGCGGCGAGCGACTGTGAAGCTTCTTCGAGTATGCTGAGTTTATCTCTGGTACATGAAGCTCGTTGCCTAATGTAGTCATAACATCTTGTTTATCTGCAACCTCTTGCTTCAGTCCCTTAATCTCTGCATCCTGATTAGCAATAATAGAATTTTTTTCTGTCAATTGGTCTTGCAGTCGCTGGATTTGGGTATGCAGAGAGTGAATATCTGCTTTGGCTTCAAGTAGTTCTTCTTGGAGGGGCGCAATATCAGCTTCCAGAAGGTCGACTTTGCTCTGCAGCTCCTGTCGAATGGTCTGTGTTGCCGTCTTCATTTGAAGAGGTAATTGCTGGGATAACTGAATTAAGAACTGGCCCATGGATGCCAATTCAGTGAACATAACTGGGGTGGGAAGAGAAGAAGTAGGCTGCGATGGTTGGGCAGATAGGAGGTGTGGAGACGAGGGTGGAGAGTAGTCGGGAGAAGACAAGATTTTGGACGAGGCTTCCCAGATTGCAGTTGGAGGCGAGGAGGGCAAAGGATCACCAACAACAATAAGTGTGGTTGGAGGAGGAAGGGGAAGAAGGGGTGGCTGAATGAGGACAATACCTATTTCATTTTGAAGCGAAGACGAAATAGTGGCAACTTCGGTAACGGCCTCTTTAGCACATGGCGATTGCGTTACCGTGTTGGCTTGATCATCGGCTACTTTTGAGGGTGATAGATGACAAACAATGATAGTGGTATCTTCCACTGTCTCCTTCACAGCCTCAACATCCAATTGGTTTGTTTCATCTCGTTGTGAAATCTCAGCGACATCTTCCATAATAACGTCGGGATCCTACTGCTTACTAGGAGAAGAAGATGTAGACACTACCTGTAAAGTCGTGGCTGTGTCATGAAAAATTTCAACCTCTTGAACAGTGGTTGATTCCTGCACTTGGCTTTGAGAGGGGCTGATGCGACGACACTTGTGCTGGAAGAAATGGAGAATATCTTCATCGTCATCATCCTCCAACATCTGTGTAGATTCCTCATGTAAATGCAGAGTATTCGCCGGGGGTGGTTGGTCTGCTTGAATCACCGGAAGAAGAAAGGTGAGCAGGTGCGGCAATCTAGTCCGAGGGATTTCATTCTTGGCTAACTGTTTAGTAACGGCTTGGCATTCACAATGAATGTGCCGGAAAAAGAACGAAGTGAAGTGGACTGCCTCTCGGGATGCAGTGTCTATCATTGAGTAAAATGGACAAGAGATGCCATACGTGCATTTTTGCAGGTTCAAGGCAGCGAGTAAGAATTGAAGGGCTGTGCGCTCCGATTCAGGCTAACACAAAATGGCAAACTCGTTAGACGAGTGCCTAGTGAAGAGTTCTTTCATGGTCGCCATAGGAAGGAGAGGGCCATCAACCAACCCCTCCTGAGGGAGACACAATCCCTCAACGACTGTGCTTAGCATAACAATGACACGGGGGTTCAAACATGCCAGCGACAAACATTGTTCGGTGGCAGGCATGGCAGCTATGGCAGAGATGATCTGTGCACAGAAGGGGTGACACTCCATTGAATGCCAAGGCAATTCAGCGAAGGCCAAGAGGCCGCGAGCACGCAAGAACTCGCTCACATCCAGAGCAAGTCCAACACGGAAGGTGACAATGTTTGCCAGAGCTTCCATGATGAAGGCGACAACGCAGAAGAGCACAATAACATAGAATACACTAACACACACAGACGCAATAGCAAAAATCAACGTAAAGAACAGGATTAAGTAAGAACACTGGAAGAATCATACGAAAAGAAACCTAATCATCACACAGTGTTGGAAATATACAGGTATAATGGCAACGTGCAAGCATTAACAGAATCGAAGACATAGAAGGCGGCTTCTAATCATGTTTAGTTAAGAAAACTTAAAAGATTATGGTCAAACAGTCAACCGGAATTACGCATAGAGGACAGGAACGTCGAGGTAGATCAGTGAGAAAAAAAAGGAGGAAAAATACAGATCATGTCTCATGGGGAGGAAGGCGATGGATAATAAGGATGAAGCTTCAATCCATTAATCACTTTAGGAAGGAGGGTACCATTGAGGGTGGACAACCGAAAAGTTGCGGGTCCCACTTGTTCGGCAATGTGGTATGGATCGAACCATCACAATTTAAAATTTCTGGCAGATCGGTTAGATTTAGCTTATAAAGGAGCACTAATTGGTTGATGGTAAACACAGGGGTTTTAAAAAAACGATCATGAGTTCTTGCTTGTCTGAGCTCAACTTCCTGCAACACCAGAAAACTCTCAAGGCATTGTTCATCTAGAGACCGTAAAGCCTCCAATCTGAAAGGAAATGATTCTTCCGGTAGTAATTTCTGCTCTAATGCCACTTGTAGTCCAGGAACCACCAATTCCATAGGAGCAATTGCCTCCAAACCATAAGCCAACTTGAAAGGAGTTATTCTGGTCGCCACTTTATATGTTGTACGGTAAGCCCATAGTACGACAGGTAGGAATTGGTCCCATCTCTCTGGACAATCTAATACCAGTTTCCTTAACATGTTCAATGTTTCATCAAACATTTAACAACCGCAACAGCTGTGGATGACCATAAAGCCCAAGCTTCACCCCACCTAGTTGCATAATCTGTGCATGTAAGAATATATCGGTTACTGGTAACTATCGCAGGAGGTGTAATTGGTCCGATAAAATCCAAGCCCCATTTCTGAAAGGGTTCGAGAGGTAAAACTGGTTGGAGTGGAAAGTAATGTCGCTGTAAAGGTTGACTGGAACACTGAAACTCTTCGCATTGTTGCACATACTTGGTCACATCTCGGTACATAGTAGGCCACCATAATCCACTCTGCAGAATCTTCCCGTGGGTCAGGTCCACCGCAAAATGACCTCTAGCTAGTGCCGAATGAGCCCTTGTGATAACTAAAGCAATTTCGTGTGGGGGAACACATCTGAGTAGTACTCCCGAGTGATCCATGTAATGTAACTACCCTACAATTAACCGGAATCATCGACTACACGTGGCCAGCTTATGTCGAGCAACCGAAGAGGTCGTGTCGGGAGGACATCCACTAGGCAAGAAAAGCATCAAAGTGTCATAATAGGAGGATTTTACTAGCAATTCTTGTTGATCCTCTTGTACAGTCTCGATTGCATAGATAGCAAGTGTGGTATCGTCAACTCCTTCCGGGAGTTCACCGGAATCCAACCGAGGTAGAAAATCAACAAGTGCGTGTGTGGAGCCTGGTCGATGTACTACTGAATAATCAAACTCTTGGAGCAATAAGACCCATCTTGCTAGTCTTCCTCCCAAATGTTGTTGGCAAACAAGGTACACCAAGGCTGCATGATCGACATGAAAAGTGAAGCGTCGTCCCAGTAAATAATGCCAGAATTTCTTCACGGAATACACTAATCTGAGACATTCACATTCAGTGACTGAATAATTGCGCTCTGTCGGGGCCAATCTGTGGCTCACATAATACACTGGACAGAACCATTTGTCCATTTGCTGCATCAACACATTGCCAATTGCAATGTCGGATGCATCCACAAAGACATGAAATGGCAATTCCCAATTTGGCGCTTGTAAAATAGGAGCCTACGTTAACAATGATTTCAACCGGTCGAAAGAGAGTTGGCATGCCTTGGTCGATTCAAACTGACGAGGACTACTGGTTATCAATCGATTGAGTGGTGTGGCCAGATGAACAAGCCACTATAAATGTCGTCCATGGCACCAGATTTGTCTCAAGAAGTGCATTACTTCTTTGGGTGTCTTAGGAGAAGGTGCCTCCAATATGGCCTTCACCTTATCTGGATCAACTTGAATCCCCTGTTTCGATAATATGCCCTAGCAACTTGCCGCAAGATACCGAGAACACCGATTTATTTGGGTTTAAGCACAAATGGTATTCTCGATACTTTGAAAAACAGCACCGTAAATGGTACAAATGCGCCGAAGTATCACCGGATAAGGAGAAGTCATCCAAGTAAACTCGTATGAATGTGGTTAGATAAGGAGAGAAAACTTCCTGCATACAACACTGAAATGTACTTGGAGCATTTCGTAGACCAAACCACATCACTGTACACACAAAAACACCCCAATTGGTTATAAATGCTGTCTTTGGGATATCCTGCTCTGCCATTCGTACTTGATTATAACCACTATGTCCATCCAGAAAGGAGTACATCTCATGGCCTGCCACATCATCTAACATTATGTCCAGAAATGGGAGAGGGAATGGATCAGGTACGATGGCTGCATTTAAATTTCGGTAGTCCACACATATTCATAATTTCTTATTCTTCTTAGGGACTATCACAATGGGGGAAATCCACTCCGCGTGCTTGATAGGGACAATAAACCCAACCTTCAGCAATTGATCTAGTTTTGCTTTTACCTCGGCCGCATAGTTAGGATTCATCCTATAGCTAGGTTGTTTAATAGGCCGAGCATCTGGTTTTAGCATAACCCTGTGTTGATAGATACGCGGGTCCAACCCCTTCATATCCGAGTAATCCCATGCAAACACATCTGAGAATTTGCGTAGCAGCTGTAGCAAGTTATCTTGGAAAGTCTCTGCTAATCCCGCCTTGATCTTCACCGGCCGCGGATTAGTTTCATCACCTAAATTACAGGTAACCAATTGGTCTTCCGGTATGTAGAACTACCAGGGCATGGAGAAGTCATCACCTGACTGAAGCAATTGTTGTAGCATTGTATCATCCAAGGTCTGTGCTACACTAGATTCAGGTTCACCGGTCAGTGGTACTGTTGTATAGGCTACCGGACTCCAATTATCGGCCACCGTTTGTAAGTCCACAATTCCGAGTGCCATCAAATCCTTGTTGGCTTTAAGAAAAGCTTCCTCTTCATCATCTGAAAGACCATCCAGCATGTGTACAGGTTCGGCTACATATGTTCATGCATGCAAGTCGCAAGGTTTCATATCATCCAGTGGAACAACATATTTACGGTGGTTGTTCTTAAAAATCAATTCATGTGTTGACCAATCCTGTACTACCTTAGCTTGCTTTAACCATGGTTGTCCAAAGAGCAGGTTATAGTTAAGGCTAGATTCAAGTAATTCCAGAACAACAAAGGTCATTTTAAACATAGCTCCCTGAAGAGTAATAGGAATATCACGTACTAATCCAACCGAATGAACTCGAGATTGATCAGCCATTCGCACAAAAAATTATACAGGTTCAATTTGTGTCCATCCCATCCGTTGACAAAGTGTTGCTGTTGCAATGTTTACACCAGAACCTCCATCAATTAGTACTTGAGTGATTTTGTGATTCTTATACCAGACGATAATCAAGGGCACCGCATGATCCACCGTCGAATCAAGTTCAGGCTGAATTGTGGCTGTCGAAGGAGCACATGAAGGTCCTGGACTGACGTGTTGCTAGAACTATTGACGCACGCTAGGAACCAAACCCAATAGTTGTCCCAATGGAAGTGTAATAGATGCCTTGGATAAGACATTCCATATCGGATCAATTTTTGCTGTTTCCAGTACGATGTCCGGTGGGGACTCCGGTACTATTTGGGTCAGATTTCTGCCTTTCGGTACTGCCTTCGGTATGCTTTGCTGCATCACCGGAACTGGGTCAAGAAAAATAGTTTGTTCCTGGGTTGCCCACTTGCTTTCTTTAGAAAACACTTTCTACTGTTCATGAATTCCAAGTTCAAAAATCTCCGGAGCTGGCTGTAATTGCTTTCCTGAACGTGTTTGCACTATTGTTGTTTGAGTGTCGACTGCTGAAATGTACATCATGTTCGCCATAGGATGTTTTCTTTCCTTTTTCCTTTTTTCATACTCAGCCACATCTGTACAGTACCTACGGATATGCCCTATTTCATTGCAAAAGTGACATTTAGGTGGTGGAAGAGATGCACCTGCACCTGCTGTACCCACATTCCACCGAGTTTGTCCAAAGTTAGTTGACCGTGCTCCTCTATAATTCTTGTATCCTTGGTAAGGAGTATTCCTCATTTGTGGTGGTATGTAATGATTGGCCGGTTGCCCTTGTTCCTAGATGATAGCATTGACAGCCGCTCTACTTTGTACCTTTGCGTTATAAGGACATGTCTACGTAGTATGGTCCGCGGTGTGACAAATAGCACAATACATCTGATTCAGAGTGCATGTTGAGCTAGTGTGTCTTGTGTTTTTACATTTAGTACAAAAAATTTGTTTCAGAGGATCCTGGTTTGAATGCTTGGACGCCTTCAACCACTCTAGATCTTCAGTGAATCCACCCACTTTATTTTCTAACTGTAATGCCATAGCGATTATGGCATCCAAGGTCATTCCTCCCACACATCGTATGATCATAATCTGTTTCAATTGGGGATTTAATCCGTTTATGAACCACTACGTAATGATGTCGTTTGGTAAATTGGCATGCGCTGGTGGCAACTGTCGTAAATGAGTCCGAAATAGAGTGGCATAATCTTGTACATTCTGGTGTGGCTTCTACCTGTTATTTTGCAGATAATCAAAAATTTATGTTGGGTTTTTCTTTAACTGGAATTGTTGCAGAAATGCATCCTTCATGTCATTATACTGCCGGAAATGATTCAAGTCATACTCGGTTAACCAGCGAGCAGCTTCATTGACCAAGGTTGATTGGAACACGATGGCTTTATAAGCAAGGTCTGCTGGGTAATTCAAAACTGCATAATTAATTTCAAATGTCCGCACATGCACGTCAGGATCATCTCCCGAAAAACCTCCAAATTTTGTGTAGGTAACTCCGGTTGGCACCGGACGCGGTGGAATAATCTGCTGCTGTTGTTGTTGTTGCTGTTGTTGTTGTTGTTGTTGTTGATGTGAACTACTCATGTTGCTTGAATTTTGAGGATGGATTTCTTGATGTTCTTGACCCATATGGTCAGCTTGCCAATTTTTCGATCCAAAAATATCTCTGAACCGATTACTTAACTCAACCCTGAATTTTGAGGATGGATTTCTTGATGTTCTTGACCCATATGGTCAGCTTGCCAATTTTTCGATCCAAAAATATCTCTGAACCGATTACTTAACTCAACATCTAACATCCCGTTCTCAACCTTAGTGTTGAAATTGGCTAAAATTGCACCTAAAAATGATGAATGCAGTACATTCCTGCCGAACAATAGCGCACTATCATCGAAAATCACCGAATTGTCATCGTAGAGCATCGAATTATCACCGAACAATACCGAATTATCATCGAGAATCACCGAATTGTCTCCGAAAAATGCTGAATTGTCATTGGCCAATGTCGAAATGCCACCAGAAACTAAGTTACTGTCTTCAAAATGTACTGGACTGTCATTGGAATGCACCGGATTACTGCCACACTCTACCAAACTGCTTTTGCACAACACCGAACTGCCACCGAAATTGGCACTTGCCTGTTGAGTTGAACCTTCACTGAACTTGATTGTTCTTCACTTCTACCACCAGGGGGTGTTCCTAACAAATTTGGAACCACCCAGGGATGTGGATCACTTCGATATTTGGGATAAGATTCACCGAAACCTGTTACCGGCATATATCAAAGGATTCTTCTTCACTCTTTAACCTTTTCTTCAACTGGCTACTCCATTTCCCATAGACGGCACCAGTGTTTCACATTAAACTTATTGTTTAATCTGTTATCGATTCTGGGTTCTTGGGATGGTTAGGGGTATGTAAAACAGAGGCCTTGTTTATATTTTCCCAAATCTGTTCACTCTCTTCAAATTAATACTACACCACGTAATGTTCAGAGTTAACTCTTTCAACTACTTCACTATTCTGCATGTTAGAACTTCTTCGCCGCAATATGCGATAACGTGCAACTCGTCACTTTACCGCAATGTCAAATACTTAATACTTCATTAACAACTTAATTAATCAACAAAATTAATTAACAGAGAGATAACACTCAGAGTAATTAGAACACTACGCTATGCTCCACTTCCGGCATTCGTCGAGACCACAGTCTGGCGATGACACATGCCTTCTATTCGCGCACGTTTCTTTTATTAATCAAATGTTACAACTGTTGTGCTATGCCCTTTTGGCATGCGTGCAACTTTTCCGGGTTTCATATTACATTCCATATTACATTCCAACGGCTCATAGACTTCAAGTGGCTCCTTAAAAACTAGAGTAAGAGGAAGATCAAGCAGTAGAGGTATGAGAGGCTACTATAACTAGAATCAAAGACAAAGGAATGAAGATAACAACAATTGCTACATATGTTGAAGGTATGTCACTATGCCAAATGGTATGTAGATAGTGTTTTTTCTAATCACATTTCTGATGATGCTTGATGGACTTCAAATATACACAATCCTTCACGTAAAGATCATGTTGAAATAGGAGATGATATAACACATAAGATTATGCAATTTGGAGATGTTCTCATGTAGAGTGCAAGAAGAATTCCTTGAAGCAAGCAAAGGTAGAAGAGATTCGAATAGAGGTGCAAGAGGAAGCAAAGGTAAAAAAGGTTTGAATAGAGGTAGAGGAGGAAGGAATACATCAAAGGATGATCAAGGTACTTCAAGTGGCTCCATCAAGGGACTTCAAGATTATGTAGGTTGGAGATGTATTTATGTAGGATAAGTGCAAGAAGAATTGCTTGAAGGAAGCAAAGGTAGAAGAGGTTTAAATAGATGTAGAGGAGGAAACAAAGACAAAAGAGGTTTGAATAGAGGTAGAGGATGAATAAATACATCAAAGGATGATCAAGGATAAGAGGAGGAAGAAAAGGTAGAAGAGGTTTTAATAGAGGTAGAGAAGGAAGGAATACATCAAAGGATGATCAAGGTACTTCAAGTAACTCCTTCAAAACTAGGGGAAGGGGAAGATCAAGAACTAGAGGTATGAGATGCTACTACAACTAAAATCAAAGACAAAGGAGTGAAGATAACAACAATTGATACATATATTGAAGCTCTAGATAATATGCCAAATATTTTCAAGACCTTCAAAGGTGGTAATCAAAGAGGAGGCTACTCAAGAAGAGATAAACAATATGGAAATTATGGAGTGGAAGGTAAAAGTGATAAATATGATTCTCTTCTTATGATGAATGTAGAAAATAAGATGAATAGCAATAGTGAAATATGGTATGTAGATGGGAACAATCACATTTCTCATGATGCTTCATTTTTTTTTCAAATAGGCATAATCTGTCACCTAAATCTCATGCTGAAATAGGAGATGATACAACACATAATATAGGATGGAGATGTTGTCATGCACAATAAGTGCAAGAACAATTGCTTGAAGGATGTACTTTATGTGCCAATGATCACAAAGAATTTGATGTGGGTTGGTTAAATGGTAAAAAAATGTCTACAAGTGAGATTTAACCATGCACGTTGCTTCATTAAGGATCCAAGTCAAAGAAGATTAATTGCTACATGTAAAAAACAAGTAGATTGTTTACATTCAAGATAAGCCCAAAAAATACAAACCATTTCTCTTATGGTATGCATAGGATAGCAAAGCTTTATCTGTGGCACAAAAGGATTGCCCACATGAATGTCCACAGGCTAAGCGAGCTATGAAAGAAGAGAATTGTTGAAGGGTTACATGGTCTTACCAAGGAAGATATGGTGCATCTTTGTGAAGCATGTCAAATGGGTACGTAGAATAGAAAATCTTTCAAGCATTCAAACTATATAAGTGATGGTTTGATATCTTATACACACAGATGTGTGGGGACCTATTAAAGAGGCATCTTTGAGTGGTAATAAGTACTATGTATCATTTGTTGATGATCATAGTAGATTGACATTTGTGTATCTCATTAAATATAAGAGTGAAGTATTTGATTGTTTCAAGAAGTTCAAATCATTTGTCAAGAAGAAAACAAGAAGGTGTGTTAAGAAGTGATCTAATGGAGGGGGAGAGTATTTCTCAAAGTCTTTTATTAAATTTTTGTATGATGAAGGTATTAAAACAGAAGTGACATGTAGGTAATACTCCACAATGGATTTGCACAGAGAAGAAATAGAGTCATAGCAAAAGTATCTAGAAGCATGCTAGATGATGTGTTTGCCTAATTTTTTTGGGCTAAATCTATTCACACAAGTGTGCACATTAAGAATATAGTTCCTACCACTGGAGTTCATCATTTGACACCATATGAGGTGTTACATGGAGGGAAACCAAGTGTAAGTCATTTGAAAGTATTTGGTTGCATATGTCTGCATGTACCTAGTGAAGCGAGATCAAAACTTGATGTGAAATCATAAAAGTGTATATTTATTGGTTATGCAAATACTCAAAGAGGATATAGATAAGGTGTTTGTTTCAAGAGATCTAAACTTTGATGAATCACTTTCATGGTATGTGTATAAGAAAAGTTTGAGGTCATGCATGAAGATACATAAGATATGCTTGAAGGAGATGAGTGCTTAGCTCAATCCACAAGAAATTTAAGTGATGAGAGGAGTGGTTTGGATTGAAAAAGAGCTACCTTTCAATGGAAGATTAAGGCAAGAGTCACCTCCAAGTGTAAAAAGTAAAGTTAAACTCAAAATTGTTGAAGTTAATGATAAAGGAGAAGAAATTGGTAGTATATGCATACAACCATAGATGTGCACCTAAATGGAGCCAAGAAGGTACTAAGGTATGTGAAGAGCACAATAAATTTTGGATTGCTTTATAGGTATGGAGAGGAGTAAAACTCAAAGTATGGAGTGATGCAAATTGGGTAGGGAGTGTTGATGATAAGAGGTTTGAGTTATGTAGTAGGAGTACTCTCACAATACATGCATGCAACCATAGATGTGCACCTAAATGCAGCCAAGAAGGTACTAAGGTATGTGAAGAGCATAATCGATTGTGGATTGCTTTATAGGTCTGGAGAGGAGCTACAACTCAAAGTATGGAGTGATGCAAATTGGGTAGGAAGTGTTGATGATAAGAGGTCTACATTTGGCTATGTGCTCATGGTAGGAGCAAAATCCATCTCATGGATTAGTAAGAAGTAGCCTACAATGACATTTCCATTAAGTGCAGCTGAGTATAGGGCATCAACACTCACTACATGTGAAGATATGTGGTTAACGAATCTATTAAATGACTTGGATATGCAGGTTAAAATAATCCTCGCGTATGGAGAAATGTATAGCATACATCTAGGCAACAATCTCATGTACCATGCAAGGAGCAAACTGTTAGGCCACCGGATGGGAATAATGTAATCTTATTTTTCATATATCGCACGCACCAAAAAGGCATAGTGATTAGTTGTAACCTTTTTATCCAATAATGAAAGGGCATTACGGTGACTCTCGGCGCAGAGAGACGGGTTCGCCAGACTGTTTGTCTGGGCGACAACATCGGAGATGCTGTGTGCAGAGTTTGCAGATATTTTGAGTATATTTGTTCGTTGAATTGTAGTATTAGGTGTTAACAGAGTAAAAGCATATTCACAGTAATAAGTTGTTTGAATTTTGTGTGATTAACTTGCGTGATAATTTTACTGTGTAACGATAACCGTAATCGGAGACAGTAACTGCATCGCATAGGCTGTTACCTTTGAGGGATAAGTATTGGGTAACAAGCTATTCAATTTGGGAAAATCAGATAAAGGTCCTCTGCACTGTCAGACCCCTAACCATCCCCAAGAACCCGGAAGAGATTAAAAGGGACTTGACGGAAGTCCTTTTAACATTGGTGCTGTCTGTGGGAAGATGGAATAATCGGTAAGGGAAGAGTAGTACACAAGGCAAGTTGTGGAGAATAGTACCCGTTAGTTGAAGAAGTGATATATGCCGATTACTCGTTTCGGTGAGTCCTATCCAAAGTATAGGAGAGATCAACATCCTTGGGCAGTTCCAAATTTATTAGGAACACCCTCGGGTGGTAGAAGTGCAGACCAGTTAAGTCCAGTTGTAGAAGAATCAGAGCTAGTCAATAACGATTCCGGTGCTATTTCGGTGACACATGATGATATTCCGGTGAATTCCAGTGTGAGTTCGGTGCCTTTTGGAGAAGGTACAGTGATGTCTGCTTGTACAGAGATGCAGTGTGGAGATAGTCTCACACCATCTGGTCAGAATTCGACCATTTTCGGTGATAAAGTTGTGATACCAAGTGAGACCCTTTCCGATGAAAGGGTAACCTGGTTAGGTGAAAGTTCGACAAGTTTCGGTGGAAGTTCGGTATGATTTGGTGGGAATTTGAAAATTTTCAGTGATAGTGTGGTGCTTCCTGGTGGACCCTTATTACGCTCACCACTTTTTGGGGCAAGCCTACCTAATTTCGATACCAAAGCTGAGGACAGGCTATTTGATTTGGAGATAAGTAAGAGATTCAACAACATTTTTGAACCGGAAAGTGAGCATGCTGATAATAAAAATTCTGAAGGACAAGAGACACCCCCTCAACATCCAAATAACAACAATACTAACCACAATAACACCATGAGTGGTTCACAGTCACAGTAGCAAACACCCCCACAGCCGCAACTGCAGTTTTAGCAGCAGCCATAGCCAATCATTCCACTTCGACCGATTCCAACCGGAGTGACATATACAAAATTTGGTGGATTTCTGGGAGATGATCCCGACGCATATGTATGCACATTCGAGATCAGTTATGCAGTGTTGAATCATCCACCAGATCCGGCATACAAGGCCATTGTATTTCAGGCCACATTGGTTAATGAAGCAGCAAGGTGGTTGACTGAATATGATATTAATCAGTTCAGTAACTATGATGATGTTGGAGATAGACGTATGCGGAAGCATGCGAACATCACAAGGAAGAAGAAGAACTTTGGAGCACAAACACACAATACTGAATGTATTACTAGAGAACATACAAAGATCAGTAGCCCATTAGGGAAATAGGCATATATACAAGCCGGGGGAAAAAAACCTCCTAAAGAGGGAAAAAAGTGCCCCGGCAGTCCTAGAGTGTTCACACACATCACTACATGAATATATCAACAAATCCCCCCTGGGAGTGATGCGGTGAACAAGGAGCTGGCACTCATGTATAAGGAAGTGCCAAGCTATGTGGAAATCACTCCACAAAAGGAAGTAAGCCCAAAGCTTTGCGGAAAGCTTCAAACTTCTCCCTAGGCAGAGCCTTCGTGAAAAGGTCTGCAATGTTCTCCTGCGTGGGCACATATGCCAAGATGATCTCCCCAGCAGAGAACCTCTCCCTGACATAGTGATAATGCACCTCAATGTGCTTAGTGCGAGCATGGAACACAAGGTTCCTCGCAACTGCCAATGCGCTCTGACTGTCAGTGAAGATGGTGGTGGCAGAAGACTGGCCAACACCCAAATCAGCCATAAGGCATCTGAGCTACACACACTCAACAGTTGCTGTGAAAGCTGCCCTATACTCAGCCTCACAACTAGAAGTGGCCACAGTAGGCTGCTTCTTGCTCAACCAAGATATACATGAGCTACCAAGCATGAAGCAAAAACCACCGGTGGACACACGAGTGTCATAGCAACCAGCCCAATCCGAGTCAAAAAAAGCATGCAAATCTGGCGGTAGTGATCCCCCCTTGGGATAAAACAAACCAAGTAGCCGAGTACCACTCAAGTAGCGAAAGATGCGCTTAACCGCTTTCCAATGCGTGACTCCTGGGCAATGCATAAACCTGCTCATCTGTGAGACAACAAACTGAATATCTGGCCGAGTAATGCATAAGTAAATCAAGCATCCAACAGCCTGCTGATAGAGAATAGCATCAAATGCATCTCCAGCATCATGAAGACTCAATCGTAAACCTGTCTCCATAGGAGTGGAAATAGGCTTACAGTCTTCAAGGCCAAAACGTTGCAATAATGTGTCAATATATTTTGTTTGACACAAAGCCATTCCACCATCAACGTGCATAAACTGAATGCCCAAATAGTGATGCAAATGCCCCAAATCAGACATCTCAAATGAGGCATGCAAATCAGCCTTAAAATCAGCAATATGTGTCTCAATAGGACCCGTGAGCAGCATGCCATCAACATAGAAAACAATGATCAGAAGCACATCATTAGCACGTTTAACATATAAGGTGCTTTCAATTGGACTGTTCTCAAAACCATGTGCAATCAGATAGGCATGTATCTTCTCATACCAAGCACGTGGTGCTTGCTTTAAACCATATAATGCCTTCTTTAACCTGCAAACCTAGTTTTCATGCCCTTTCTGCACAAAGCCACGGGGCTGAAAAACATACACTTCTTCATGCAAGTCACCATTCAAAAATGATGTTTTAATGTCCAACTGATGTACATTCCAACCATGATGAGCTGCAAGTGCACAAATGCTCTGAACAGTAGTCATAGAGCATGTAGGTTCAAAGGTCTCATCAAAATCAATGCCTCTTTCCTGTGCATAACCCTTTGCAACAAGCCTAGCCTTATACCTGTCAACTGTACCATCAGGTTTACGCTTCAGCTTGTATACCCACTTAGTGCCAATGGCCTTCTTGCCAGGAGGCAAGTCACATAAAGACCATGTACAATTCTTCATTATAGCATCATATTCAGATTGCATGGCAGCCATCCAATTTTCTCAATTTTATGCTTCATCAAAAGAAACAGGCTCATTCTCATCACAGAGACTAGATGCAGCCATAGCATAGCAATCTGATGCAAAGGAGGCACTATGAGAGCCTGAACGAGTACGATATGAAAAAGGTGCATCTAATTTGCTGTCACGCAAAGTCTGCACCAGCCATTTTGGCATAGTTTTTGCCTGCTCAATATCAGCTCTCTCATCAACAAGTGCATCATGTAAATCTGCATCAGAAATGGAATGATCTGCATCATCATATGAAACCTGCAAAGGCTGAGAAGTTGCCTCATTAGGACCAGCACTAGCCTGTCCACCTGTAAAAAGAGGTATCAAAGTATCATACATGTCTTTGGAGCTAACAGATGTCTCCTTAGTACATGAAAGCAATGGCTGAATAGCATCTTCCACAAAGACAACATCACGGCTAACCAGAATGCGTTTATTCTGTGGATGATACAGACGATAGCCTTTACTTTCAGAACTGTACCCAACAAAAATACATTTTACTGCCTTATCATCCAATTTTCTGCGATGTTGTTCAGGCACTAATGCATATGCCAAACAACCAAAAACACGCAGATGAGAAACAGATGGCTTGTGGTCATGCCAAGCCTCATATGGAGTGATAGACTGCAACGCTTTAGTGGGACACCTGTTCAGTACATATGCTGCACACATGACAGCCTCAAGCCAGAAACTATGTGGTAAAGCCTGACTTTTGACCATGCACCTCACCATCTCCATGAGTGCCCTGTTCTTTCGTTCAGCAACTCCATTCTGTTGAGGTTTATACGGCACTGTACACTGATGTTTTATCCCACGTTCAGCCAGAAATGCATTAAAATCTGAAGACATATATTCCCCCCCTCGATCAGAATGGAGGGTGCCCATTTTACATGCTGACAAATTTTCAGCCAAAACCAAAAACTGTTTGAAGCACATGAACACTTCGGACTTTGCTTTGAGTGGATATACCCATGCATGCGTGGAAAAATCATCAATGAAAGTCACGAAGTAAAGGTAATTTCCAAAAGAGGGTGTCTACATAGGACCACAGACATCACTATGTACAAGCTGCAATTTCTGCGTAGCCCGAACTGAACCATCTTTTGGAAAGGAAGAACACTACATTTTGCCCAAAATACAGCCTTCACAAACATGTTTTCCAGGTGCCTCAAGTTTGGGCAAAGAGGACACCATTTCAGATTTCTGCAGGCCTAACAAACTAGCAAAATTTAGATGACCAAAGCGTGCCAAAGCTTTGCATCTGACATAGCCTGAGAATCATGAACTGCACATGACGAATCATTCACAGATCTTTCATAGTCTATGAGCTTATACAGCCCACGACGTAAGATGCCAGAAGCAATAATCACATCACCATTTGAGAGATCATGGACTGTACACCTGTCATCAACAAATTTCACAACCAAGCCAATCTTGGCTAATGCAGAAACTGATAACAGGTTCTTTTTGATCCCTGGCACAAATAAAGCATCTGACAAAGTGAAAGAACTACCATCAACAGTAGTCAGAATGATCTTACCAACTCCCATAACAGGATAAGAGGAGTTATTGGCGCATGTGACAGTATTCCCTGTAGGGGCAGGCTCGAGTGAAGAGAAGAAACTGCGCTGCGAGGTAATATGTTTGGTCGCCCCACTGTCAAAGTACCAAACATCTGAGTCTACTGCAGACATGCACTGATCATGAGAAGATGGGTCAAAACTGCAGAGAGTAGTAAACGCCCATTCTTCTTCCTGCACAAGATTTGCAGACTCTGTTTTTGGTATAGAGGCCTCTGCAACAACCATTCCAGCCTCTTTCTTCTTTGCCTCTTTAGCAGCCAGTTTTGGATAATTCTTTATAATATGATCATTTCCTTTACAGTACTTACTGAACAATTTCTGCTTTTCTGATTTCTTCTCATCTTTATCCTGGTTCTTCGATTGTGCAGCATTTGCAGATTTCTGCTTACTAGTAGAAGAGCTCCATTTTCCTTTGCCCTTCTGACTAGCCAAGAAAGCTTGATCTGCAACACGCATAATGGACCTGTTCTGCCTAGACTGATCTTCCTGCATTTGAACAGAGACAATTCCTCAAATGACAAGGCATTCGGATTGCCTTTCATCATCAACCGAAGAGTAGAGGCAAAACTCTGATATGAATCAGGAAGACCATTCAGAACGGTCTGCATAAGTGAGCTATCTCGTATAACCTCATCAACAGAAATCAATTGTTCCTTCAGGTCTTTGATCTTTGTAAGAAAACTGTCCATAGAATCACCTTCATTCATGTGCTCACTCTCCAACTGTTTTCGGAGGTAAGCAACACGAGCCTCATTCCTAGCTTGGTACAAAGTGGTAAGTGTATCCCAAGCATCCTTTGTTGTTCTGCAAGAGCGAATGTGAGGAATAATGGCACGTTTGACAGACAAAGCTATCAATGCATGTGCCTGGGCATCTCTACCATCCCAACGAATCTGCTCTGCAGTAGGTGCAATAGAAACAACAGCACGAACAGGAATCTGTGGAATATCATCTTCGACACCATCTTCATCAGCTCCAGCACCTCCAGCACCTGTATTTGTAGTACCTGTAGTCGGAGGTGTAACAGGACGTCTTTCAACACCCTGCACAATGTTCCACAGTCCTTTTGCAACCAGTACATGTCGCATCATATAAGCCCATAATGGGTAGTTGGTACCATCCAACTTATCCTCAACAGCCAACATACGGAATACATCACTGCTTTCAGCCATGGCCGGTGACTAAAATACCTTGATGCAAAAAATTGACTGTATCTCAAAAAGTTGAACGGAACAACCCAGACAAGTTCTGCTAGACCTGTAGCAGACTTTGAGACGCTTAAACTGGCAAACAGAAACTGGTATATACCTTTGGCACAAAAGGACAAAATAGCTTGCACAAGCGCTGTGATAGTGTGTTCGGAGGCCGAAACGAGCTCAGATCGCGATTTCGGCACCACACAGCAAAGCTGTTTTGGTCTCGAAAACACCCTGAGTATGCTCACCAAATTTCGTGCGAATCTGAGACTGCAAACGGAGGAGTGTTGACGACACCCTAGAAGAAGCGACGACCTGCTTTGATACCAATTGTTGGAGATAGACATCTGCGGAAGCACGCAAACAGCACAAGGAAGAAGAAGAAGCTTGGAGCACAAACACATAATACTAAATGTATTACTAGAGAACGTACAAAGATCAATAGCCCATTAGGGCAATAGGCGTATATACAAGCCGGGGGAAGAAAACCTCCTAAAGAGGGAAAAAAGTGCCCCGGCAGTCCTAGAGTGTTCACACACATCACTACCTAAATATATCAACAGATGATGTGAGAGACGCGTTCTTACAGAGGTTTCATTTGAAGAAGAACCCTGTAGAAATCTTTGACTATTTGCAGAACAATCGACAGAAACCACACCAGAGTGTTCAGGAGTATGCAACATTGTTCAGAACTCATTTGCGGCAGTTGCCTGCGGCACATGCCATCTCGTCGGATGATGTCATAACACAATGGTTCATTAACGGACTGAATCCATAATTAAGACAAATCATGATCATTCACTGGGTGGGCGGAATGACATTGGATGCTGTAATTGCGATGGGCTTACAGTTGGAGAATAAGGTTGGAGGTTTTATGGAGGACCTAGAATGGCTGAAAGCAAGTAAGAACGTAGCTGATGATCCGTCCAAACAGGTTTATTGTACTAAGTGTAAGAATCCAAGTCACACCAGTTCTACATGTGCACTCAACCAGATGTATTGTGCCATCTGTAACACAACAGGGCACTCAACAGAAACATGTGCATATAATGCAAAGGTGCAAGGTAGAGCGGCCGTAAATGCTATAATACAAGAACCAGGTCAACCAACAACCTATTATGTGCCACCACAGTTGCAAAACAACCAGCAGCAAGGATACAGGACCTACCAAGGTCAGCGTAACAATAATTTCAATCTTAACCAATGGCAGGCAGGTACATCGGCAGAAGGTACTTCCCTCCCACCCCCTCGATGCCATTTCTGTGGCGAGATGGGCCATATCCGTAGATTTTGCAAGGAAGCAGTAGAGTACAACAAAAGGAAGAAGGAACGACAAAATCCGATGACTAACATGGTTTATATTTCCCCAATTGAGTCACAAGCAGCCGTAGTTCAGGCAAGATCAGGTAAACAGTTGCAAATAGCAGCTGAAGTTTTCGAGCCTGGAATTCGTGAGCAGCAGCGGATGTTTGCAAAAGCTAGTCAATGGATAGCTAAGGAGTCGACTGTGTTTCCTGATCCCATTCTGGTAACACAGGTCCCTCTACCACAAGCAAGATGGAATGAACAGAATTCTGCCCCAACAACTTTAGAATCACCACTAGAATCGGTGATAACCACAACCCAAACAGATCAGGTATGGGACGTCCTATCTAAGGCTTCGATCACACTACCTTTGGGACAGTTGCTTTCCTTAGTTCCTTAATGTACTCCAACGACTGCGATCGTACAACCGGAGATGGATTCTACGATGGATCATTCAGTCCCATTGATTACCGTCTGGTATAAAAACCAGAAGATTACCCAAGTTTTAATTGATGGCGGGTCTGGTGAAGGATGTCTTCCTGCATTATGGATTACCTCTGGAGCTCGTGACGGACCAAGGAACACATTTTGCCAACAACTTAATGCAAGTGCTGACTCACACTTTTCAGATTATGCATAAATTCAGCTCCACGTACTATCCACATGCTAATGGTATGGCGGAAAGTACCAATAAGACTCTGTTGAATATGCTCCGCAAATTGATTTTGGAATGTCTGGAACATTGGGATCAACTCTTACCTGCCGTACTATGGGCATACCGGACCACGTACAAAGTAGCCACCGAAACAACCCCGTTTAAACTTGCTTACGACATAGAAGCTATTGCGCCGATGGAAGTAGTGATACCGAGTCTGCGTGTTGCTTTATCTCAGAAACTGTTACCGGAAGAATCTTTGCCATTTCGGTTGGATACGCTTAGATCATTGGATGAACACCGCTGGGAAAGCTTCATGACTCTCCAGGAAGTTCAGCTTCGTCAAGCCCGTACTCATGACCGCTTCCTAAAAACCCCTGTCTTTATAGTTGATCAATTTGATTTATTTTATAATGCCAAAGCCAATCGCACTGCTGGAAAATTTAAACGTAATTTCCTCGTTTTGGTATCTAACTATGATTAATCGCCGCCCGGTGTTACTATTTCTGATCATGCATGCATGTCGTAGTCATGAAGGATATCTTGCCAATCTTGCGTGATGATTAAGGTTTTTCCGCCTAATGTTGTGCGTGTTCTTACTTAGTTGTGTTCTTTCCACTGATAATCGCTATTGTGTCTGTGTGATTGTGTGCCTTGTGTGTTCTGTATTCTCGTGTTTACTTGTGTGCCATGGAAGCTCTCGCGAATGTCACCACCTTCCGTGCAGGCCTCACTCCAGAAGTGAGTGAGTATTTGCGCACATGTGGTCTGTTGGCCTTCGCTGAATTGCCTTGGCATTCAGTGGAGTGTCAACCATTCCATGACCTGCAATAGAGCAGTGTTGGCCTATTGCTTGTTTCCAATCTTGTGTTGTTGTTACTTTAGCTACGTTTGCTGATACTTTTCGCCTTCCTCGGGAAGGATTAGAGAATGGTCCCCTTCTTTCCGTGGCCACCATGCACGAATTGTTTCCCCGAAAGTCATCTAATGAGTATGGAATTTTGTGTAGACCTGAACCAGAGTGTACAGCTCTGCAGTTTTTAGTAGCCACCCTGAATTTACAGAAACACACATATGGTATTGCCCGCCCATTCTATTCGATGATAGATACCGCTTCCCGTGAGTCTGTCAATTTCGCCTCCTTCTATTTTCAGCACATTCACCGTGAATGTGTAGCGGTTATCAAACAAGTCACTAAGGGTGACCTTCCTCGTTCCCGTTTACCCCACATCCTTACTTTCCTCTTTTCGATGCTCCAAGCTATGCAACCACCTCCAACCGCCCCCTTCTTGTTGCACGAAGAATCTACTCAAATGCTCGAGGATGAGGAAGATGACGATGAAGATCTGCTTCAACTTCTTTGCCAAAAACGCAGATGCATTAGCCCCTCTGAAAGTCAGGTGCAGGGATCAACTGCTGGTCATGATACTGACGTCTTCCATGACACGGCCATATCTCTTCATGTTGAATCCTCTGTTCCCTCTTCTCCCCTCCACCAGCAGAAACATGGTGCACACCTGGAAGAATCCGAAGAGGTCTCTTCTCGGGCAGATTCTCAGCAGCAGGAAGAGACTACTGTGAAAGAAATTGTCTCCGAAATCATCACAGAAGTGATTGTCAATGCTGAGGTCTTGCTCAACAAAGCTGAGGCGACAAATCAGAATACAATCAGAATAGTCCTGGTGCCAAACACTCTCATTCCCCTTCCTCCACCACTTAACTCTATTGAGCTCGTTGCAATGCCTACTAGTGCCATCGCCAATGACATTCCTGAAGCACCTACTCCATCCTCTTCTCCCGACTACTCTCCACCACCCTCACCTCATCTCTTCTCAACCTCTTCATCCCAACCACTTCCTGCTCTTCCTCCTCCACTTCCGATGTTTAATGAACTGAAATCTATGGGTCGCCTCTTGATCCAATTTTCTCAGCAATTACCTCTTCAAATGAAGCTAGCAACCGAGAATATCAGGCAGGAATTGCAAGGCAAAGTAGACGTGCTGGAAACCGATATTGCTCCATTGCAAGAAGAAGCAATGCGGTAAAAGCCGAGAACCATGCCCTGCAGGTTCAACTACAACAACTTCAAGCTCAATTAAAGGAAAAGGATAACCTGCTTGCTCAGCATGACACCGAAATAAGTACCCTAAAGCACGACCTTACAGATAAGACAGATGCCATGACCGCTTTAGGAAATGAGCTTCATCGTACCAGGGATACCCTCAGTGTGTTAGAAGAAGCTTCACAATCACTTGCAGCCAATGTGCTTAAAGCAGAAGCCAAGTTACATAATGTAACTGAAATATTGTTTCAGCGAGATCAAGAGTTTACGGAGGAGATCGCTAAGTATCTACGGTTAAAGAAGGAGATGGAAGGAATCATGAAAGAAAGGGATGCATATTATAAAACAATTCAATATCAAGCTCAGGAGCTGGAACGCAGAGAAAAGCAGTTAGGCGCTCAAGCAGAGAGATTATCCAGAGTTGATGGTCAAATTGCTGATATGAAGGTCAGCACAGATGCTGCGATAGCTAACGACTTCTATTTACAAGAAGCATTTTTGCAGACGCAGATCGATGCACTAATGAGTCAAGTTATTACGACAAGTTCAGTAAGAACAGATGCACAACTGGTGGAGCCAGATACATTGAAGATTATGCTGGATTCCCTGAAACAAAAGATCACCCGAACATTTAAATTAGCTAGCACTATGTATATACAAGGCATAGTTGATGAGCCTTAATTTTGTTTTCTTTGCGGGTTTGAGTCCACCGTGCGAGCCAGTGTTAGGCCGCCGGATGGGAATAATGTAATCTCATTTTTCATATATCGCACCCACCGAAAAGGCATAGCGATTAGTTGTAACCTTTTTATCCATTAATGAAAGGGCATTACGGTGACTCTCGGCGCAGAGAGACGGGTTCGCCAGACTGTCTGTCTGGGCGACAATGCTAGAGATGCTGTGTGCAGAGTTTGCAGATATTTTGAGTATATTTGTTCATTGAATTGTAGTATTAGGTGTTAACAGAGTAAAAGCATATTCACACTAATAAGTTGTTTGACTTTGTGTGATTAACTCGTGCGATAATTTTATTGTGTAATGATAACCGTGATCGGAGACAATAACTGCATCGCGTAGGCTGTTACCTTTGAGGGATAAGTACTGGGTAATAAGTTATTGAATTTGGGAAAATCAGATAAAGGGCCTCTGCACTGTCAGACCCCTAATCATCCCCAAGAACCCGGAAGAGATTAAAAGCGACTTGACGGAAGTCCTTTTAACAAAAAATATAGAGGTACATTATCATTATGTGAGGGGAAATGTTGTAATAAAAGATGTTTTTGTGCATTTCATAGGTACAAAGGACCAAGCTGCTGATATTGTCACAAAAGGATTGGATGCTACAAAGTTAAACAAGTTCAAGGAAGGAATGACTCTCTTGAAGATATGACCACCATGAGCTTGAGGGGTGTCAAAATTATGAATTGGGTAAGCTCATCAACCTTAGAGCAAAGAAAAGGTGTTTGCCAAAGCTAAAGGAGACTCTAGTGGACAACAAAACACAAATCCTTATCCATTCATGTCAAATTAAAAGCCAAAAGATAAGCCAAGGTTAGATGAAGAGCCAATGATCACATAAGGGTAGGTGAAGAGTCACAAGGAGGTCTATGTACACTCATTCTTGTGGAGAAGATGTAAACAAGGCCATTCAAGCATGAGTGAAGGGGAGAAACTCTAGAGAAAGCCCAAGTAGAGATGGGTTCATACCTAGAGTTACATACCTGTTCAGGCACTAATGCATATGCAATACAACCAAAGTCACACAGATGAACAACAAATGTATTACAACCATGCGAAGCCTCATATGGAGTGATAGATTGCAATGATTTGGTGGGACACTTGTTATGTACATATGCTGCAAACATGACAACCTCAAGCCAAAATCTATGTAGTAAAGCTTGACTTTTGACCATACACCTCATCATCTCCATGAGAGACGTGTTCTTTCTTTCAACAACTCCATTTTGTTGAGGTATATATGAAATTGTACACTAATGTTTTACCCCATGTTCAGCCAAAAGTGCATTAAAATCAGAAGGCATGTATTCCCCCCCTCGCTCAAAACGAAGGATGCCCAATTTACATGTTGACATATTTTCAACCATAAAACAAAACTGTTTGAAGCACATAATCGCTTTGAACTTTGCTTTTAATGAATACACCCATGCATGCTTGGAGAAATAATCAATGGAAGCCATGAATTAAAGGTACTTTCCAAAAGAAGGTGTATGCATAGGACCACAAACATCACTATGAACAAGCTGCAATTTATGGTAAACTCAAACAGAACCATCTTTAGGGAAGGAAGAACACTGCATTTTGCCCAAAGTACAACCTTCACATGCATGTTTACAAAGTTTCTCATGTTTGGGTAGAGAGGATATCATTTCAGCTTTCTACATGCATAACAGACTAGTATAATTTAGATGACCAAAGCATGCATGCCAAAGCTTTGTATATGAGATAGCTTGATAATCTTGAACTACACATGCAAAATCATTCATAAAATTTACATGATATATGAGCTTATACAACCCACGAGATAGAATGCCAGAAGCAATAATAACATCACCATTTGATAGATAATCAATTATAAATCTGTAATCATCAAATTTGACAACCAAACCAATCTTGGCTAATGCTAAAATTAACAACATATTGATCCCTGTCACATACATGCATCTGACACAGTGAAAGAACTACCATTACTAGTAGTCAAAATGATCTTGCCAACTCCCATTAAAGGATAAGAGGAGTTGTTAATGCATATGATAATATACCTTGTAGGGGCAGTCTCAAGTGAACTAAAGAAACTATGCTACAAGGTAATATGTTTGGTTGCCCCACTATCAAAGTACCAAACATCTGAGTCTATTGCAAACATACACTGCTCACGAGAAGATGGGTCATAACCACAAACAATAATAAATGCAAATTCTTCATTTTGCACAAGATTAGTGGACTTTGTTTTAGGTGTAGAGGCCTCTGCAACAACCATTCCACCCTCTTTCTTCTTTGATTCTTTTGCAGATAGATTTGGACATTTGTTTATGATGTGATCATTTCCCTTACAATATTTGCAAAACTTTTTTTGCTTTTTTGTATCCTTCTCATTCTTTGTCTTCCTTCTTCTACTATGCAACATTGGTAGATTTTTACTTACTAGTAGATGCGCTCCATTTTCCTTTGCCGTTTTGAATAGCTAAGAAAACTTGATTTGCAACATGCATGATTGACCTCTTCTACCTAGAATAATCTTCATGCAACAAAATAGAGACTAACTCCTCAAATTTCAAGGCATTTGGATCGCCGTTCATCATCAATTGAAGAGTTGAAGCAAAAATTTGATATGAATATGGAGGACAATTAAGAATAGTCTACACAAGTGAACTATCTGACAAGACTTCATCACTAGAGATCAACTACTCCTTTGAGCTATCAATGCATGTGCCTCAACATATCTGCCATCCCAACAAAGTTGCTTCATAATAGGTGAACCAAGAAACGCAACACAAATTTTGATGTATGAAACATTACAAGAACTAAGGTAATGTGATATTAGAAGTCCTCTACAATCATCATTAGCTCAGTTAATCTTCAAACTTCAAAAAACTTGACAATTTAGATAGTGATTATGAATATTAACTTTTCTTGTAGTTGCAGCTTTTCTTTCAGCTCCAATTTGTTTCTGATTTGTCTAGAATCTTAGAGATTCTTGTGCTCAATGATTAACATAAATTCATACATATAGTAAGCAAAAAATTCCAAGCAACATTTTCAAGTAATTTCTTGTAAATAACTTGAAATCTCTTTAGGAATTACACTATGTATGAAATCTAAAATTTACCTTCATTGATTTGACATGCCTTTAGTATTAAACTTATTTCTCTAGGCACACATCCCATTTTGCAAAGATTTTTCGGTCAATTATAGTTAAGGATAAAAGCTTTCAAATGAACTATTGTTCACAAAAAAATTTACACTATACTATGAGATTTCACTCTCAGAAGTTCAAGGAAGTCTACACCAGAAAACTTGTCACTTCTAATTGTCATTCATGTAGTTATGAAATCACTTTGATTTCTTTAGACAATGAGAATCTACACAATTCCTTCAACACAAACATGTGCTTACTATTAGAGAAGATGTATAGAAAATGGCTTGGCCTCATTCTGCTCATAGCCATAGAAAGATCTATATCTATGAATGATCTTCCATTACAATCTATCTCTCAAAAACCCCGACTGCCTTTCTTTTATGTTAGGAATTATAATCAAGTATATATACATTAAATTTACTTATATACATTGAGTTTTTATGCTCCTATTTCTCAAACTTGTAACTTTGAAGTTTCTAGAACTATTTTGGATCCTAAATTTACACTATTTTACATGTGTGAATTTATCCCTTCACATAGGAAAATTTTTTTTGTATCCAAGTTCCTTAGTCTTTTTGTCTTTCTTCTTTTCACTTATGTCTTCATTTCTTCATGCTTAATTAGTGAGTGAAGCCCCAATAGCTCCCCCCTAAATCACTAATTACCGTTTCATGATTCTTCATAAATTCTTCTTCTCTTTTATTCATGCCATTCCTTTGAATCTACTTGTCTTTACACCATCCAAGCTTTTTGTCATGATATCTACTATTAGATCCTTTCTAGGAGTATACACTACTCCTTCTCCATTACCTTTTCCCTAAGGAAATGATATTGGATCTCTTTTTGTTTTGTTCTTGCATGAAATATTGGATTTGATGCAAGATAAAGTGAACTCATATTATCTCCATGTATTATAGGTATATTTTGATCAATGACCAAACTTCTGAACAAGGTTTGCATCCATACGACTCTACAAGTCCTTTGTATTTTGCTTCAGTTGATGATAATGCTACTGTTTGTTGTTTCTTTGAACACCAACTCACAAGCTTATCACTATGTACACTGTGTATCCATGTGTTGATCTTCTATCATCTTGACTTCCTACCCAATCTGAATCACTATATGCTCTCAACTTTATGTCTGAAGTAAAAGAATAATATAACCCTTCTTTTATGGTTCCTTTAATATATATGAGAACTCTTTGACCTACAATCCAATGTGCCTTTGGACAATGCATGAATTGTGAGAGAACTCCCACTGCATAGCTAAGATTAGGTCTTGTTAGTGTAGCATAAATCAAACTTCCTGATAGAGATTGATACTTCCTCATGTCTTTGTATTCTGCACCATCATATTTTCTAAGCTTATGATTAACTTCAAGTGGAGCTGAAACTTCTCTGCAATTTTCCATGTTGAACTTCTTTAATAGATTTAGAAGATACCTTTGTTGTGACACATATATACCATGATATGCATAATTGATTTTCATTCCAAGAAAGTATGACAAGTTCTTTAGATCACTTATTTTGAATTCCTTGTCAAGTAATCTCTTTGATTCCTTGGTTCCTTCATTTGAGGTACTTGTGATTATAATGTCATCTACATAAATACAAATGCAGATTATACCTTCATCTATTCTTTTGATAAGTAGACTTGCATTTGCCTTTGAACTTTGATATCCAAGATCATTAAGATACTTCACCAGCCTATAATTTCAGGCTCTTGGAGCTTGATTTAACCCATAGAGTGCTCTTCTTAATCTACAAACATAATTTGGATACCTAGAGTTCGCAAACCCTTGAGATTTCTCTACATATACTTCATCAGATATGTATCCATTCAGAAATACATTCTTTATATCCAATTGAATTAAGGTCCATCCTTCTGATGCTGTAATAGCAATAATTATCCTTATGGTTGAAATCTTTGCCACATGACTCAATGTTTCATCATAATCTATGCCATGACTTTGGGCATAGCCTTTGACCACCAATCTAGATTTATATCTGGATATTCTTCCATCTGCAAGATTCTTTACTTTAGAAACCCATTTATTTCCAATCACTTTCTTACCATTTGATTTTAGAACAAGTTCTCATGTCTTGTTCTCCTCAAGTGCATTGAACTCTTCCTTCATTGCTTCTTCCCATTGTTTGTTGCCTTTTGCTTTATCACAGTTCTGAGGTTCTTCATCATCTTTGACCATATAAGCTTTTTTGATTCATATAAGAAATATCATAAAAATACCTTCTTGGTTGTTTCCTTAATCTACTTGTCCTTCTTGGTTCATTCTCTTCATGTGTATCTGAATACACTTGTTCATCAAATCTAGGTGCATCTTCATTTCTTATTGATGATCCAGTTCTGGATGTACTTGCTTGCATGTAATCTTCATCTCCATTCACCTCACATTTGATTTACCTTTCTCACTTCTTCTTACCTCTTCTTCAAATGCTTTAATTTAATGAATTTGTTCTGCATACCAACTTTTCTGCTCATCAAATGTCACATCTCTAGAAACAAGAAATTGTTTGGTTAGAGGATTCCACAACCTATATCCCATATGCTTTTCATCATACCCAATGAATACATATTTTTCAGCCTTTGGTTCAAGCTTATGTATGTGTTGGATGGTACATAAGCATAGGCAATTGATCTAAACACTTTACAATGATCTAATGTTGGTTTCTTACCCCATCAAGCTCTTTCTCTGATGTACTTATTGAATTAATCATCAATGTTGTATGGTTCTCATTTTGTGTGTCATTTGCATAATTGTAGTAGCTGGTATTGTAGGATTGATTATGTCCCCAATTTCTTCCTTCTCCTCTACCGCAGCCACCTCTTTGACTTTGCCTTCCTCTTTGAAAATTGTTTTGATATCTTCCACTTTTTCCTCTACCATTGGTACTCTGATTCCAATTTGAAACTTGTTGATTGTGCCAACAATCATAAGCTAAATGATTGCTCAAGCCACAAATCCAACATGTCGTCTTGTTATTATTCCGGTTACCTCTTCCTCTACCATCTCCTCTACCAATACCTCTTCCTTTTACATAATTAACCAAAGAAATCGATTCTTCTTCATCTTTTGCTTTAGCTTTATCTATTTTCTTCTTATTCTTTGCATACATATCAGAGCTTTGTCCTTTATCTCCATCTGACTTCAAATCTTGCTCAAATGTGAGCATCAATCCAAGCAATTGAATTAGATCTAGTACAAAATGATTTAATGAGAGTTCAATTGATAATACAAAAGGTTTACACCTTTCATATCCTCTCAACGCTACAAGTAATTGTGCAATCAACCTATGATCTTCAATGTCTTCATCTATATATCCAAGACTATCTGCCAAGTCTTTTATATTAGTGACATAATCACTAATGCTTTGATTTTGCTTCTTCTTGGATGTAGTAAATTTTGACCACAAGCTAGCTTTCCTAGCTTTAGTAGTGTTTTAAAAATGATCTTCCAATGCATTCCATATATTTTCAGCTGTTTCCAAGCCTCTGATGTGTGGTAACAAATGATGTATAATAGTGTTATATATATAGGCACTTGCACTTGCATCTTTATTTTGCCATAGCTTTAAAGCTTCTAGCTCTTCTTTATTTGGTCGACGATCATCTTCAAATGCAGGATTTTCTTCTTCATTTGTTATGTATACCATGAGATCCTTACTCATAAGTAAGGCTTCCATTCTCATTACCCAAGCAGGATAATTATATCTCTCTAATTTGTCAATGGAAATATGATCTGCCATGATCTTCTTGCTTCTGTTGCAACCTATGTGTTTAAGGTTCAAAGAATATTAACTTTAGATATTTACAATTGAGAATGATTTCAAAGTAGTCTTCTCATGCATTTTGTTGTTAAATTCTTTAGCTTCCAACTTTCCAATGAAAACTTTCCAAGATCTCTTGTATCTGCAACTTCTTCTGCGCTCTAGAACCTTTTTGCTCTAATACCACTTGTTGATGTATGAAACATCACAAGAACTAAGCTAATGTGATATTATAAGTCCTCTACAATCACATCTCCTCTTCCTCCTACTCCTATCCTACTCCTACTCCTACTACTCCTACTACTCCTACTACTCCTACTACTCCTACTACTCCTACTCCTACTACTCCTCCTCCTACTACTACTATTACTACTCCTCCTCCTACTCCCCCTCCTCCTCCTCCTCCTACTCCTAGTACTACTACTGCTGCTGCTGCTACTACTACTACTACTACTACTACTACTACTGCTGCTGCTACTACTACTACTACTACTACTACTTTTAGACTCAAGAGATGATGGGCAAGAGATGGTTGAACCACACCCTAAGAGGGAGGATTAGGAAGTCATCCTCAACCATGGCTTTTGGTGCAAATGGTTAGCCCATCATACTCTTAGTCGATAGGTCATGAATTTATTACCACAACTACTTCTACTACTATTGCTATTGCTACTGCTACTACTATTGCTACTGCTACTGCTACTGTTGCTGCTGCTGCTCCTGCTGTTGCCGTTGTTGTTGCACCTGCTACTGCTATTGCTACTGCTACTACTACTCCTATTGCTACTGTTACTGCCACTACCACTGCCACTACCACTGCCACTGCCACTACCACTACCACTATCACTGCCACTGCCACTACCACTGCCACTACAACTGCCACTGCCACTACCATGACCACTACCACTGCCACTGCCACTACTACTGCTACTGCTGCTACTATTGCTATTGCTATTACTACTGCTACTACTATAGCTATTGCTACTCCTACGACTATTGCTACTGCTATTGTTGATATATTTTGGTAGTGATGTGTGTGAACACATTTAGGACCATTGAGGCACTTCTTTCCCATTGTAGGAGGTATTTTTCTCTTGGCTTGTATATATGTCTATAACCCTAATGGATCACTTATCTTTGTACATTCTATTGGTAATATATTTAGTATTGTGCTATGATCTAAGCTTCTTCTTCTTCCTTGTGCTGTTTGTGTGCTTCCACAGACTTCAAACTCCAACAATTGGTATCATATTAGGTCATCACTTCATCTAGGGTGTTGTCGACACCCATCTTATTACAGTCACAAAATTGCACAAAAATTGGTAAGCATGTTGGAGTTAGACGTCTGCGGAAGCACACAAACAACACAAGGAACAAGAAGAATCTTGGAGCACAACACACAATACTGAATGTATTTCTAGAGAATGTACAAAGATAAGTATCCCATTAGGGCAATAGGCATATATACAAGTTGGGGGGAAAAAACCTCCTAAAGAGGGAAAAAAGTGCCCCGGTGCTCCTACAGTGTTCACACACATCACTACCTAAATATATCAACAAATCCCCCCTACGAGTGATGCGGTGAACAAGTAGCTGGCACTCATGTATACAAAAGTGCCAAGCTATGTGGAAATCACTCCACAAAAGGAAGTAAGCCCAAAGCTTTGCGGAAAGCTTCAAACGTCTCCCTAGGCAGAGCCTTCGTGAAAAGGTCTGCAATGTTCTCTTGCATGGGCACATATGACAAGCTGATCTCCCCAGTAGAGAACCTCTCCCTGACATAGTGATAATGCACCTCAATGTGCTTAGTGCGAGCATGGAACACAGGGTTCCTCACAACTGCCAATGCGCTCTGATTGTTAGTGAAGATGGTGGTGGCAGAAGTCTGACCAACACCCAAATCAGCCATAAGGCGTCTGAGCCACACACATTCAACAATCGCTGTGAAAGCTGCCCTATACTCAGCCTCACAACCGGAAGTGGCCATAGTAGGCTGCTTCTTGCTCAACCAAGATATACATGAGCTACCAAGCATGAAGCAAAAGCCACTAGTGGACACATGAGTGTCATAGCAACCAGCCCAATCAGAGTCAGAAAAAGCATGCAAATCTGGCGGTAGTGATCCCCCCTTGGGATAAAACAACCCAAGTAGCCGAGTACCAATCAAATAGCAAAAGATGCGCTTAACTGCCTGCCAATGCTTGACTCGTGGGCAATGCATAAACTTGCTCATCTGTGAGACAACAAACTGAATATCTGGCCAAGTAATGCATAAGTAAATCAAGCATCCAACATCCTGCTGATAGAGAATAGCATCAAATGCATCTCCAGCATCATGAAGAATCAATCGTAAACCTGTCTCCATAGGAGTAGCAATAGGCTTACAATCTTCAAGGCCAAAATGCTGCAATAATGTGTCAATATATTTCGTTTGACACAAAGCCATTCCACCATCAACGTGCATAAACTGAATGCCCAAATAATGATGCAAATGCCCCAAATCAGACATCTCAAATGAGGCATGCAAATCAGCCTTAAAATCAGCAATATGCTTCTCAACAAGACGAGTGAGCAGCATGTCATCAACATAGACAACAATGATCAGAAGTACATCATTAGCACACTTAACATATAAGGTGCTTTCAGTTGGATTGTTCTCAAAACCATGTGCAATCAGATAGGCATGTATCTTCTCATACCAAGAACATGGTGCTTGCTTTAAACCATATAATGCCTTCTTTAATTTTCACACCTGGTTCTCATGCCCTTTCTACACAAAGCCATGGGGCTGAAAAACATACACTTCTTCATGCAAGTCGCCACTCAGAAATGGAGTTTTAATGTCCAACTGATGTACATTCCAACCATGATGGACTGCAAGTGCACAGATGCTCTGAACAGTAGTCATATGGCATGTAGGGGCAAAGGTCTCATCAAAATCAATGCCTCTATCCTATGCATAACGCTTTGCAACAAGCCTATCCTTATACCTGTCAACTGTACCATCATGATTACGCTTCATCTTGTATACCCACTTAGTGCCAATGGCCTTCTTGCCAGGAGGCAAGTCACATAATGACCAAGTACCATTCTTCATTATTGCATCATATTCAGATTGCATAGTAGCCATCCAATTTTCTGAATTTTGTGCTTCATCAAACGAAACAGGCTCATTATCATCAGAGAGACTAGATGCAGCCATAACATAGCAATCTGATGCAAAAGAGGCACTATGAGAGCCTGAACGAGTACGATATGATAGAGGTGCATCTAATTTGCTGTCATGCAAGGTTTGCACTAGCCATTTTGGCATAGTTCTTGCCTGCTCAATATCAACGCTCTCATCAATAAGTGCATCATGTACATCTGCATCAGAAATGGAATTATCTGCATCATCACATGAAACATGCAAAGGCTGAGAAGTTGCCTCGTTAGGACTAGCACTAGGTTGTCCACCTGTAAAAAGAGGCAGCAAAGTATCGAACATGTCTTTGGAGCTAACAGATGTCTCCTTAGTACATGAAAGCAATGGCTGAATAACATCTTCCACAAAAACAAGATCACATCTAACCAGAATGCGTTTAGTCTGTGGATGATATAGAGGATAGCCTTTACTTTCAGAACTGTACCCAACAAAAATACATTTTATTGCTTTATCATCCAATTTTCTGCGATGTTGTTGAGGCACTAATGCATATGCCAAACAACCAAAAACACGCAGATGAGCAATAGATGGCTTGCGGTCATGCCAAGCCTCATATGGAGTGATAGACTGCAGCGCTTTAGTGGGATACCTATTCAGTACATATGCTGCACACATGACAGCCTCAAGCCAGAAACTATGTGGTAAAGCTTGACTCTTGACCATACACCTCGTCATCTCCATGAGTGACCTCTTCTTTCATTCAGAAAATCCATTCTATTGAGGTGTATAAGGCACTGTACATTGGTGTTTTATCCCACATTCAACTAGAAATGCATTAAATTCAGAAGACATATATTCCCCCCCTCGATCAGAACGGAGGGTGCCCATTTTACATGCTGACAGATTTTCAGCCAAAACCAAAAAGTGTTTGAAGCACATGAACACTTTGGACTTTGCCTTCAATGGATATACCCATGCATGCCTGGAAAAATCATCGATGAAAGTCACCAAGTAAAGATAATTACCAAAAGAAGGTGTCTGCATAGGACCACAGACATCACTATGTACAAGCTGCAATTTCTAAGTAGCCCGAACTGAACCATCTTTTGGAAAGAATGAACGCTGCATTTTGCCCAAAATACAGCCTTCACAAACGTGTTTTCCAGGTGCCTCAAGTTTGGGCAAAGAGGACACCATTTCAGATTTTTGCAGGCATAGCAAACTAGCAAAATTCAGATGACCAAAGCGTGCATGCCAAAGCTTTGCATCTGCCATAGCCTAAGAATCATTTACTGCACATGCCAAATCATTTACAGATCTTCATAGTTTATGAGCTTATATAGCCCACGACATAAAATGCCAGAAGCAATAATCACATCGCCATTTGACAGATCATAAACTGTACACATGTCATCAACAAATTTCACAACCAAGCCAATCTTGGCTAATGCAGAAATTGATAACAGGTTCTTCTTGATCCCTGGCACAAATAAAGCATCTGACAAAGTGAAAGAACTACCATCAGCATTAGTCAAAATGATCTTACCAACTCCCATAACAGGATAAGAGGAGTTGTTGGTGCACGTAACAGTATTCGATGTAGGGGCAGGCTTGAGTGAAGAGAAGAAATTGCACTGCGAGGTAATATGTTTGGTCGCCCCATTGTCAAAATACCAAACATCTGAGTCTACTACAGACATGCACTGCTCATAAGAAGATGGGTCAAAACTGCAAACAGTAGTAAACGCCCATTCTTCTTCTTGCACAAGATTAGCAGACTCCGTGTTTGGTGTAGAGGCTTCTGCAACAACCATTCTAGCCTCTTTCTTCTTTGCCTCTTTTGCAGCTAGTTTTGGATAGTTCTTTATGATATGATCATTCCCTTTACAATACTTACAAAACAATTTCTTCTTTTCTGATTTTTTCTCATCTTTGTCTTGGTTCTTCGAATGTGCAGCATTTGTAGATTTCTGCTTACTAGTAGAAGAGCTCCATTTTCCTTTGCCCTTCTGACTAGCCAGGAAAGCTTGATCTGCAACTCGCATAATGGACCTGTTTTGCCTGGACTGATCTTCCTGCAACAGAACAGAGACTAACTTCTCAAATGACAAGGCATTTGGATTGCCTTTCATCATCAACCAAAGAGTAGAAGCAAAACTCTGATATGAATCAGGAAGACCATTCAGAATGGTCTGCGCAAGTGAGCTATCTGGTATAACCTCATCAACAAAAATCAACTATTACTTCAAGTCTTTGATCTTCATTAGGAAACTATCCATAGAATCACCTTCATTCATGTGCTCACTCTCCAACTGTTTTCGGAGGTAAGCAACACGAGCCTCATTCCTAGCTTGGTACAATGTGGTAAGTGTATCCTAAGCATCCTTAGCTGTTCTGCAAGAGCGAATGTGTGGAATAATGGAATGTTTGATAGACAAAGCTATCAATGCATGTTCCTGGGCATCTCTGCCATCCCAGTGAATCTGCTCTACAGTGGGTGCAGCAAAAACCGTAGCACGAACAGGAATATGCAGAATATCTTCATCTTTGACACCTTCTGCATCAACTTCAGTACCTGCAGTTGTAATAGTTGCAGGTGTAATAGGATGTTTTTCAACACCCTGCACAATGTTCCACAATCCTTTTGCAACCAATACATGTCGCATCATATAAGCCCACAACGGGTAGTTGGTACCATCCAACTTATCCTCAACAGCCAACATACAGAATACATCACTGCTTTCAGCCATGGCCGGTGACTAAAATACCTTGATGCAAAAAATTGACTATATCTCAAAAAGTTGGACAAAACTGCCCATATGAATTCTACTAGACCTGGAGCAGACTTTGAGACGCTTATACTGGCGAACAGAAATCGGTATATACCTTTGTCACAAAAAGACAAAATAGCCTCCACAAGCACTGTGATAGTGCGTTTGGAGGCCGAAACGAGCGAAACTGTTTTGATCTCAGAAACATGCTGAGTATGCTCACCAAAATTCGTGCAATTCTGAGACTGCAACTGGAGGAGTGTCGACGACACCCTAGATGAAGCGACGACCTGCTCTGATACCAATTGTTGGAGTTAGATGTCTACGGAAGCACGCAAACAACACAATGAAGACGAATAAGCTTGGAGCACAACACACAATACTGAATGTATTACTAGAGAATGTACAAAGAAAAGTAGCCCATTAGGGCAATAGGTGTATATACAAGGCGGGGGAAAAAAACCTCCTAAAGAGGGAAAAAAGTGCCCCGGCGTTCCTAGAGTGTTCACACACATCACTACCTAAATATATCAACAAAGCATACTCAAAGCGATTAGGAGTTCAAAACAACTTCACTATGTCATGTCAAAATTTTGATATGAGCTCATTTCAATCTTTCAATGCATTATCGTGGCGACTATGCATGCGATTTCATCCTTTTGTGCCAAACATATATATAAGTTTTGGTTTGCCAATATAAGGGGCTGAAAGTGTGCTATAGGTCTAGTAGAGCTCGACATGGTGTGTTTGTTCAACTTTTTTAGATACAATGATTTTTTTGCATCAGGGTATTTAGTCACTAGTCATGGGTGAAAGCAGTGATGTGTTTCATATGTTGGTTGTTGAGGATAAGTTGGATGGTACTTATTACCATTATGCGCATATATGATGCATCATGTATTTGTAGCAAAAGGGTTGTGGAATGTTTTCAAGGTATTGAAAAACATCCTTCTACATCTGCGAATATAGTTATTGAAGGTGATGTAGATGTCATTCAACATGATGACCTTTAGATTCCTTTTTGTTGTTGGGGCTTCACTCACTAATTAAGCATGAAGACATGAAAACATAAGTGAAAAGAATAAAGACAAAAAGATTATGGAACTTGGATACTAAAAAATTATGCTTATGCAAAGGGATAAATTCACACATGTAAAATAATGATAAATTTAGGATCCAAAATAGTTATAGAAACTTTAAAGTTATGAGTTTGAGAAATAGGAGCATAAAAACTCAATGTATATAAGTAAATTTAACATATAGAGATTATACACAACTCAATTATAAGTCCTAACATAAAAGAAAGGTAGTCGAGCTTTTTGAGAGATATATTGTAATGGAAGATCATTCATAGATATAGATCTTTCTATGGCTATGTGCAAAATGAGGCCAATCCTTTTTGTATACATCTTCTCTAATAGTAAGCACATGTTTGTGTAGAAAGAATTGTGTAGATTCTCATTGTCTAAAGAAATCAAAGTGATTTCATAGTTGTATGAATGAGAATTAGAAGTGACGAGTTTTTTGGCATAGATTTCCTTGAACTTCTAAGAGTGAGATCTCAGATTATAGTTTAAAGTTTTTTGTGAATGATAGTCCTTAACTACAATTGACCAAAAGATCTTTGCAAAATGGGATGTGTGCTCAGAGAACAGTGAAGGCATGCCAAATGGATGAATGTAAATTTCAGATTTTAGACATAGTATAATTCGTGAAGAGATTCCAAGTTATTTGCAAGAAATTACTTGAAAGTGTTGCTTGAAATTCGTTGATTACTATACATAAGAACTTCTACTAATCATTGAGCACTAGAATCTCTAATATTCTAGAAAACTCAAAAACAAGTTGAAGCTGAAAGAAAAGGCACAACTACAAGAGAAGTTAATATTCATAATCACTATCTAAATTGTCAAAGTTTTTGAACTTTGAAGATTAGCTGAGAGGAGGAGTAGGAGTAGTAGGAGTAGTAGTAGTAGTAGTAGTAGTAGTAGTAGTAGTAGTAGTAGTAGTAGTAGTAGTAGTAGTAGTAGTAGTAGTAGTAGTAGTAGTAGTAGTAGTAGTAGTAGTAGTAGTAGTAGTAGTAGTAGTAGTAGTAGTAGTAGTAGTAGTAGTAGTAGTAGTAGTAGTAGTAGTAGTAGTAGTAGGAGGAGGAGGAGGAGGAGGAGGAGGAGGAGGAGGAGTAGGAGTAGTGGTAGCAGTAGTAGTAGTAGTAGTAGTATTAGTAGTAGTAGTAGTAGTAGTAGTAGTAGTAGTAGTAGTAGTAGTAGTAGTAGTAGTAGTAGTAGTAGTAGTAGTAGCAGTAGTAGTAGTAGTAGTAGTAGTAGTAGTAGTAGTAGTAGTAGTAGTAGTAGTAGTAGTAGTAGCAGCAACAACAACAACAACAACAATAGTAGTAACAACAAAAACAATAGTAGTAACAACAAAAACAATAGTAACAACAATAGTAACAATAATGATAGTAGTAGTAGCAATAGTAGCAATAGTAAGGCTAGTAGTAGGAGAAGTAGTAGTAGCAATAGTACTACTAGTAGTAGGAATAGTAGTGGTAGTAGGAGTAGTCATATTGCATAAACCATGGATTCAAGAAGTTAAACATATGGATTATGAGGGTTAGAATATGATGTATTTGTTTAGTCCTTGATTTACCATTGGCACATGCTTGAGCATTTGGGTTGAACCCTTGTGGTAATTTTTCATATGAGCTCCCAATTGAAGGGTTGTGACCCTTAAGCTTGATTTATCATATGATGTGAAACCTTAGTCTTGGGAGAAGCTTCTCTAAGTGCCACCTTGTGCTGTACATTAGATAGGGATCCTCATTTGATTTAGAAGGCATGTGATAGACCTTGGGAAATCAGAAGGCATATGATGACACTTGTGAAAGTGCCCACATGAGGGCACTTGGTTGGACAATTTTATGAGCCCAAAAACATACATCCCCTTGGCCTACAAGTATATATATGGTGGATTTGGATGGGTGGATAGGTGCTCTCTCTTACCCTTGTTGTCCTTGATAGGTATCTTATTTATTGGGAGATTGTTGTTTTCTAAACATTGCTACTGAGAACAAGGATTTGGTTTAAGCCATAGCTTCTCATGGATATTCTTTTTTATCTGCATGTAGCCAAAGATTTGTGCTAAACCTTTGAGGATCTACATGTGTGTCTGATTGCATGTTTGACTTCATTTACACCTACAAAAAATACTTAGTTCATCATGCATTTGATACATCATGTAATGATTATTATATGAATGTGGAATTCATTGAAGAAGTTTGAACTTATCTCGTGTGATATGGCAAGTAGAAAAAGATCTTCATATATGAGTAATAGCATGCATTTGGGCACCTTTAGAAATTTTGTGAGGTTATATTCATATTTGGGGATATAAGTAAGTATGTAAATGTCCAAGGAAGGACTTTAAAGGTAGAAGAGCTCAAATGGGCCAACCTTGCAACCGTAAGATTGAAGTATCCCAAAAAAAAATCCTTGCTATTGAAAAAGAAAAAGGATGGATGAAGCTATGATGAAGAGAAGTAATATTTACAATTTTTTCTTTGATATTTATTGACGGGGTTTAATTGGGATATTTAACTCATACCTTCATGAGTGATATCTTACTTAGTTCTTTAAGCTCCTATTGAATTTTTTAGAGCCTTTAGTTGTTCTCCTAGGGACAACCAACTTTATGTTAACCCTTGGAATGAAAAGCAAGGGAAACTTGAATTATTTAGTTTGAAATTCATTCAATAGATAGGGGATCTATCAAGAAGGTTTCCATGACTAAGGGGAAGGTATCTTGATGACTTGATAAGTGTTGCTCCTCATTTAGTCTCATATTTTCAAGGAACTGGTTAATTAGGAAATTATTTGGTCCTCTTCATAAAGCATTGATGAACTTTCATGTTAGTCTACGTAACTATCTATGGTATGAATCAAATTTGGAACAAGCTAATAAGTACTAGTGCTCTTTGGTAGAACCTACCAAGCTAAGATGAACAAAACTTGTTTAAAGACCTAGAAGAATGTTCTACCAAGTAAATCCAATTCCTAAAGACATGATTATATAGCCTTTTGATCTATAGAACCTTGAAGATCAAGGAAGGATTGGCCTATGGAAGAATAAGGAAATGTTCCAATGAGTAATCAAGGAAAATCAAAGATGATCAAGATAAAAATTCACTCTCCTAGGGGATGAGCTTTCAAAATTTGGTTTATTGTCTATAACTCAGAACACTTGAACATTATGATTTGATTGATTGATACAAGTCCACCTATCTTGCAAAATATTAGAGAAGAGAATAGATCTTTTCAAAGTATTGAGCATGATTAAGGGTGGACTAAGTTTATCCATTTTGGTAAATTTCATATGTTTAACCAAGTCTTATAGTAGAACAAAGTAAATTTGTATTTGAAAAGGACTATAGAAGGCTAGTTCAAGCAAAAATCATTAGAAGAATCCTCTCCTTAATGGAAGATGAATTTGGTTTTTGAACCTTTCAAGATAGAGCTAGAACCTCTATTGTATACTCCTAGAGTTATACAATTTTAGGAAGGTATAAGGTGTAAAAAATGTAAGATTTTATGGAGCTTGAGGTTTTCAAATCACCAAAGGGAAACAAATAAGCTAAGGCACTATAAAAACCCCCACATTTCACTATTCCATAGGTATAAGGCATGCATGTACATTCAGTGCGATTGAGGGAAAGTGATTTGGGCAGGGATTATGATTGCTCTATGAGAAAGGAAACAACCCTTAGCTGATTATGGGAGATGAATCCAAAGAGAGAGAAGAGCATGATCAGAGTATAAATAACCTTGGATGCAAAAACAATCCAAATATTATACTTCTACACATTCTTGAGGAAGAAAATGTTTTAAGGAGGGAAGAATGTTGTATAAATCATGGATTCACAAGGATAAATATATGGATTTTAAGGGTTAGAATATGATGTATATTATCCTTGGTTTAGACCTTTATTTACCCTTGGCACATGTTTTGAACGTTTGGGTTGAACCCTTGGTATTTATTCATGTGAGCTCCCAATTGAATAGCTATGATCCTTAGGCTTGATTTATCCTGAGAGGTGAGAGGTGGGAACCTTAGTCTTCTTAGAAGCTTTTCTAAGTGCCACCTTGAGGTGTACCTAAGAGAATAATCCTCATTTTGTTTAGAAGGCATGTGATAGCCCTTGGAAAATCTAAAGGCATTTGATTACCCTTCAAAACGTGTCCCAATGAGGGGCACTTAGCTGGAAGCTTGGATGATCCCGAAGACATGCAACCACTTGGCATGAGGTACATATGTGTGTGGAGCTATAAGGATGGATACATGCTCTCTCTTAACATTGATGTGTGTGTATTAGCTATTGGGAGATGTGGGTTTCTCAACAAGTAATAATAGCAATAATATTAGCAGTAGTAGTAGAAGAAGTAGTAGAAATAATATTTGCAATAGTAGTGATACTACCAAGAAAAATAGTAGCAGAAGTAGTAGAAGTTACATTATCAATAGCGATAAAACTACTACTAGTAGTAGTAGTAGTAGTAGTAGTAGTAGTAGTAGTAGTAGTAGTAGTAGTAGTAGTAGTAGTAGTAGTAGTAGTAGTAGTAGTAGTAGTAGTAGTAGTAGTAGTAGTAGTAGTAGTAGTAGTAGTAGTAGTAGTAGTAGTAGTAGTAGTAGTAGTAGTAGTAGTAGTAGTAGTAGTAGTAGTAGTAGTAGTAGTAGTAGTAGTAGTACCAACACCAGCACCAGTAGCACTACTACTACTACTACTACTACTACTACTACTACTACTACTACTACTACTACTACTACTACTACTACTACTACTACTACTACTACTACTACTACTACTACTACTACTACTACTACTACTACTACTACTACTTAGTAGGAACAAGAGCAATGGTAGTGGCAGTAACAGTAGCCATAGTAGTAGCAATAGTTGTAGTATTAGCAATAGTAGTAGTATTAGCAATAGTAGTAGTAGCATTAGTAGCAATAGTAGCAGTAGCAACAACAACAGTAGTAGTAGTAGCAATAATAGTAATGATAATAATAGTGGTAGTGTTGGCAGCTACCAAGGAGGTCCAGGTGGCTTGACGAGACAAGGAAACATGCAACATGTTAGTATATGATCAATGTCTACCCCTCATGATTGTATGCACATTTTGTAAGGCCCCCATTATGAGGAGAAGCCAAGCGTGCATTACTCAATTGATGGGAATCCCAACTTGCATGTTGGATGAAGGTCATATTGGACCATGTAAGGTATTGTAAGGAAAGGGAGTTACTAGGGTCCCCAATTATGGGGTCCGGGGCAGTAGGGAGCAGCCCTGGCTAGGGGGTCCAAGGGGGCCAGTGGGCCCCCTGATGCGGATCCGAGAGTAGCACCCCGACACGATGGTAAAGGGAATATTCCATGGAATATTCCCTTTCGGAGTCAAAAATCATTTATATTTGTTAGGTCGATTCAACCGACCTAAGCCGTGCATGGCAATTAGACGGGTGGTGGCCGCCCATGCTCTATCGCCGATGTATAGCTGTCCATGGAAGGCCACCCATGATCCTATATATACATGACTTCTGCACTACCTGAGACATCGAATTGAGGCAACATACCTCTACCTTGTATCTCCCTATCTAGATTTGTCTAGATCACCATTTAAACTGTACCTTGAGAGCACACGGGTGGACAATGCCATCATCTTTGTACTTGTTGTTAGTATAAAATTGTTGAGATTCTCCTATATATGTTATCTTCTCTGCTATTGCTCCTGTGTGATATTGCATAACTATTGTCTTACATGGTATCAGAGCTATAAGGTTCGAATAGCTTGAGAAGTATCACTATTTTAGCCTACTAACAGACTAGAATATCAGTAGATTATTCGAGTGATTACATGATGGCTTCATCTTCGAACACTGGTCTTGGTGCTTCAGCTAATGTTAATGCTGCACCTATTCGAATTCACCCACCTGCATTCACTGAAGGGAAGCTGGATGGAACCAACTATACACTCTGGCATTCAAAATTTCTGCAATTTTGGACTCCTATGAATTAATTAACACTTTTATTGGACCGATGGGATTGGATCTAGAGCCTATACCAATTGAAGATCCAGCAAACTCAAGATTGATGATTCAGCCAGATCTAGATCTTCTATGAGCTTGGAAGAGGCAGAATGCTGATGCGTTATGTGCAACTGTCACTAGTGTAAGTGATTCTGTGCTTACTTTAGTTCAACATACTACTAAAGCACATGAGGCTTGGGGCACATTGGCTCATCAATATGAGACCAAGAAGCACACTAGGATACAAAATTTAGAAAATTAGTTGGCAAATGAAAAGCATTCTGATTCTGAAAAGACCGAAGATTTTATCAAATGGATAAAACATCTTCAAGATCAATCGGCTGCAGTTGGTGTTGTTATAACACCAGAAGAGCTGGCTCGAAGATGTGTACGTGTTCTTCTAGCAAAGTATGATGGATTAGTAACAGACCTTAACACTCAGGTAAGACCAACTCCCCTCACATTTGAAGAGTTTTGTGCAATGCTTTTAGAAGAAGAGATGCGGTTGAAGAATTGGAAAACTACAAGTGATGCTGCATTCTCAGCAAATGCAAAGGTAAAGGCTCTTCTGATGGATCAAAGAAGAAGACAAAGAAGAAAAAGTTAACACGACGTTGCTTCTATCGTGAGAAGAAAGGCCGTGCCATCAAGGATTGTAGAAAGAAGCAAGCTGATGAGTAGAATGGGACTATAAAATCATCATGGAAGAACAAAGAGTCTGCAAACAACATAGAGCTAGAACTATGGGTAGCTATTGAAGAGGTATGCTCATCTGCTCAAGTTTGTGTTGATGAACCATGGATTTTAGATAGTGGAGCTTCTCGCCATATGACCAGTAAAAAGGATTGGTATAGTTCCCTAGTGCCTTTGCGGGAATCCATCAATGTATTGGTGGCAAATGAATCCAAGTGTCCAACGGAAGGAATTGGAACCATCTCTTTTATCACTTCTCCAGGTGTTGAGAAAAAGTTATCCGATGTTATTTATGCACCTACACTTAAAAGAAATTTGTTGTCAGTTTCTGCAATAACAGATCGTGGACTCGAAGCTCACTTCAATAAGAGTGGTGCAAAAATCATGGATTCATTAGGTAATGTAGTAGGTAAAGGCATAAGACGTGATAACTTGTATGAGTTAAGTGCCTTAGATGCTTGGCATTGCTTATGTGACAATCATTCTTTTTTTAATAAAAAATTGTTCTGGGAGTAAGCATCACATAATTGATGAGACTTGCTTTCTTTTTTCAATGGGGGGCATTGCTCGCACCCTAGTTTCTAGTAGTGATAGCCACTATTAGGGATAGTTATCCCCTTTCTATCATATAACACTTGTTGAAACAAGTAGTAGGTAAGGAAGCCTACAACTTCCTTAATGGATTTTTTGGCTACAATCAAGTAGCTATTGCCCCAAAAAACCCATCATGTCATATCCACCACTGCCCCAATGTGACAGTCCAACCATATCTAAACGTGTGGCTGTGTCATCTCGCTGCTCACAATATCGGTTAGGAGTCTGCTACTACTCGTCGCGAATCATATCCCAGTCCTCACCATCTAACCATACATGCTTTGGCAAGCCTACTCTGAAAGCATCACGAGCCTCCGATCGTCGATGGGACATAACTTCACGTGCGATGTGCAGAATCCACTCTGAACTCACAAGAGCCTGCCCATGTGCTGGACAGAACTCTTGATAAATCATCTCTGTGATATAATTCTTTTGATCTTTATCTTGTTCACTCCATTTCAACATGATAGAGTGTCCAAATTGTATGGAGCAAAGCTATCATATATGCTGATGCATTGCTTTTACGGCCGCATCCATCCTCGAAGCTCCATCTCAGATAGTATACACCTTGGAGACATCATGGTCATGAGCACCCCAAGGTGTACATGATGTTCCATGTGGTGTACCATGTAGCATACCTACATCTGAGGTACTCGCTCTAGGAGTAGAAGTGGGTGACACAACGTCCCTTGCACTTCCTCCACAATAGTCGCCTCCTCTAGACCTACTTGTAGATCCACTCCTAGAACCTCTTGCTCTAAAGCATGACCTCGACCTACGAGATAGGCCAGCACCTGTATCACGCTGAGGTGTCAAACGCACATGTCTACTACTAGAGCCAATAGGGGAGGGTTGAAAAGACGGTTGTGGTGAGTCATAAAGCTAGGAGACATACCTCCGATGGGAGTAGCACCACCCGCAAGAGTGATGTCAGTAGGAGTGACACTGGCGGGAGTGAGGCCGACAAGAGTGAGACCGATAGGAGTGAGGCTCGCAGGAGTGAGGCCGGGGGGAGTGCTACCATGAGTGATCCAATACTATGATGCAACGGCCATATACGCGAGAGGTACCAACGATTGGAGTTTCTGAATTTCACAATTGTTTCCAATCACTAGCTTTCATTTGGCGTTGCGCTTATCGACCAATTTCTTCTTCACATAAAACATGTCCATCAGGAAAATATCTATGGTGTCCTTCATAGAAAGTTTTATGCAGTGCTTTGGAATAGCGTGCTTTGAGTCGTGGTCCGCATAAGGGACAAGAATGGTAACCCAAAAACGACAAACCTGAACATTTACCATACATTAGGGAAAAAAATGAACCCTGCATGGGCCTTTTAGATTAAGGAGTGATTAGGGATGGACCAATGAGAAGAGGGTGGTGGACACACTCTAGTCCCTTAATCACATAGGCTAGGCATAGGCTTCCATGGTTTCTTTGTGGTCAAAGAGGAGAAAACCTCCTTGAACTAGTGGTTTTAGGTGTGTGACTGGTTTTGAAAACCTCTAAAAAATCTGCCTTTAGATGTAAGCCCTTGGATTTCATCTTGAATCGGATGGTTCTAATTGAATTCTTCCCATTTTGGGCGCCTAAATTTCAAGCCATAGGATCAAGAGATCATCTAATGGCTGAGATCAAGCTGCCATAAAGAAAACACGCCTTTTCACCTAGAGCATTGGATCAAGGACTGATCGGACGGTTGTAAGCTCCCACGATTTTGTGCTTAGTGCCGAACGCAGACAGCCATCGGATTCGCCTTCTATCGGACAGTGCACATCAACTTAGAAGTTGTTCTCAGCCCGAAATGCGCTTAACCATCCGATTACCCCTCATCTAAGGGTCAAGAATCTTGCAGAGCATCTGAGAAGAACTCGCGAATGGCTACCTCTCTCTACTGCGCCATCTGATGCATGTCAGAGCCTCATTTTCTATATTTTATATTCCTTTAAATCATAGCCCTTAAATAAATCCATCCAACGATAAAAAAAATGTCCTGTTCAATATTCGAGTACACATCCCTTTCAAAGAATATGATATTCATCAATACCACCAGTGGTTTTTCGTTGACCCATAATCTCCTAGATTAAGGATTTTAATCCCTAAAAATTAGGAATCCTTACAAGGCCCATGCAGGGCTCACTTTTTCCCCTAATGAACTAGGCCAATCATGCATCGTACACATAAGTATGCCTTGCACTCACATGTCTCGTCTTCTTAT
>CM035417.1:148010548-148128048 GCA_020310875.1 Ceratopteris richardii | reverse complement strand
GAGATTTGTAACTCCACCTTGCCTATGCAAGGGGTTTCTAATCCACCTAATCCTATGAGATAAGCCTCAATAGGCTTCACCTCGTGTTCCTTTCCCTGACAATGAGAGAACCTAATTGCATTCATTGCTGCACCATAATCAATTAAAGCCCTAATTTGCATATGCATGGGGTCATGAGCTAGAGTGATGTTAACAAATGGTCTCCTGTCAGCAATACTAGGGATATCCTTTCCTTTGATTTGACACATGGCCACTAGATAGTGTGGAGCATCCTCCAGTTGAGGTTCTCTACCTAGTCCTTTCCTTCTTAATCGCATGTGCCTAATGTGTTCTAAAGCTTCCACTTGGGCTTCTTCTCTGATTTGTTCCTCCTCTTCTTTGCGCTTCTTGGCAATAGCTAGCCGTTTAAGCATGTCCTCAGTCAAGGGTTCTTGATATAGCTTAACTCTACATCCAGTGATATAATTAGGCATTACCTCTCCTTCTAGACTTGCTAGTTGAACAACACCACTAGTCGATATCCTATTGATAATCATGGGTCCATATCCTCATTTCTCTAACTTACGGGCATATTGTTTCAAGGTGTAAGCTAACACCAAATCTCCTACTTGTAATCCTTTGTCCTTGATATGAGCATCAAAGTGGGCTTTCTGTCTTTTCTTAGTGGCATAAATTCATGCTGCTGCACGCAATCTAGTCTCTCCTAGTCGTTCTAAGTCAAGTATTCTCGAGGAAAGTTCATGAACTATCCACTCATGCTCCTGAGCTATCTTGAGGGTGTGTATCAAAAAATCCAATGGCAACACAACATTATGACGAAATACCATATGGAATGGTGTGGCATTGAGCACTGATTATATGCCACTCGATCGGCCCATAAGGCATGGTGCAATTGTTGATCCCAATCCAAACGCTTATTATTCACAATCTTGGTCAGTATGTTGCACAAAATTTTGTTAGTACTCTCAACATGTCCGTTGGCTTGTAGATGATAGAGTGCATATTTCTTGTGTATTACCATTAAATCCTATAACAAATATTCAATAACCTTGTCCAAAAAATGAGTACCCCTATCACTTACAAGCTCTATAGGAAGCCTATATCTTGTGAAGACATTCTCAAACAAGAATTTTGCAGTCATGCATGCATCACTCTTTTGGTGGCCTTGGCCTCTACCCATTTAGTGAGATAGTCAGTGTCAACTATGATATACTCGGCATTTGAGTTCTTTGCAGGGGGGTTAATTGGTCCAACAAAATCTATTCCCCATTTTGAGAATGCACACCCTCCCATCATGGGTCGGAGGGGCATCTCGTCTCTGGATATAGGATATTGAGCCGTTTGAAATATGTCACATCGTCTTACATATGTGTGGGAGTCTATATGGAGAGTGGGCCACCATAATCCTGAAAATAGTATGGTCTTAATAACACGGTCAGGTCCAAAATGGCTGCCTACTACACCTTGATGGGAAGTTTCCAAGAGGTTGAGATGTTCACTGTCATGCACACATATCCTCAGATATCCATCTCTCCCTCATCTATATAGATTATCACCAATGAGCTTATAATCTTGAGCCTCCTGCTCGAGACTTTGTTTACATGCCAAAGTCATGTCTTTTGGAAAAGTCTTCGTCCTCAGATAGTTAACCAAAGGTTCACTCCAATCTGGCATTAGGGCCACATGGTATAGAGTGGCGTATTCTATCGGTGGTGTATTGCAACACTTCAAAAATTCATTGCAAAGTCAATAGAGATCTTTTTCCATTGAGGGCCAATACACACCTAACCTTTTCAAGTTCAATAATGTCCCCTGTCTCGAATGATGTTGTTCTAGTGCACCTACATGTGCTAGTTGCAACCAATTGTCATGCTCTTGTTCTTCTATGCAACAAGCAAGGATATTTTGATGATCCTACCTATAGATACTACCAGCAAGGATTTGGTATCTCTGTGCTTTCACTACCTCCTTCTCTTGGGTTCTCACTTGAGAATTCTTAGGTCCATGTGTCAATGCTAGAACTAATGGCTTTGCCCATTTAGGAACAATCTTGACATTTAATAGGTAAGCATCTGGTAGCTCGTCTGCTACTCCAATAGTTGCTTCTCCTCAAGTTATCCTCGAGAGATGGTCTGCTCTCAAGTGCATTTTACCCTTCTTGACGACGACTTCAAGGTCATACTCCATAAGTATTAGAAGCCAATGTATCAGGCTACCCGTGTTGTAGGGTTTGTTCACTAAATACAAGAGAGCCTGATGGTCTGTAAAGAAGTTAAACTTATTTGATAATAAATAGTGACAAAATTTCTTGATGGCATAGACCATTCCTAGCCCCTCTCTCCATCGCGGTGTAATTTCTCTCTTCGGCATTCAACTGCCTACTAGCATATGCAATCGGTAAGTCAATATTCCCTTGGTCTGTGGGTTGTGCTAACATGCAACCTATGCCATGATTAGAAGCATCTACGTGTATGTGAAAAGGTTTGTTCCATTCGAGCATGGCTAGAATAGGTGCAGAGCACAATCATCATTTCAATTCACTAAAGGCACTCTCGCATTCTTCTGTCCACTCAAAGTTAGTTAGCAGGTTGTATAGTAGTTTAGCAATGATACTCCATTCAGTGGAAAAAGCCATCTTATGTTGATCCTCAAGGGCAATGCAAAGATACTCCATTCAGTGGAAAAAGCCATCTTATGTTGATCCTCGAGGGTAATGGCTACTTAGTTATGTCCTGAAAATCCATCAAGAAAGCTATACACTTCCTTGCATGTGGCTCTTTCCAATAGGTGTTCTGTAATAGGCAGAGGGTAACTGTCCCTAATGGTGGCAGCATTGACTTTCTTCAAATTAATACAACCTCTCAACTTACCATTCTTCTTAGGCATGAATACGATGGGCGATACCCATTCGGTATGTTCTATCTCGTAAATGAATCTGGCCTCAATGAGTCTATCTATTGCTTCCTTGATCTTCAATGCATAGTTATCATTATATGCATAGGGCTTTTGCTTAGTGGGTTTAGCCTCGATTGTCATGGGTATCATATGAGAACATATATCTCGATCTACCTTTTTCAAGTCCTTGTAACTCCATGCAAACACATCCCTATACCTTTTTAGTAAGGCGATCAAACTTTCTTCCTCTTTGTCTGTCAGATCATGCCCTATCTACGTGCATCTTTCTTCTCCTCCTTCGATTGCCACTACTACTTTCTTTGTAGTCTCGTTGTTATCATAGGATTCTCCAGAGTTTTTTTCTCTCTTAGGCATTCTTATCACGATCTTTGGTTCTTCAACTTCGTATTTTTAAAATTTTTTGGCATTTTTGTTAATGGTTCTTCTTGTCTCCCTGTTTTATCCTTTCTCACCTTTTGGTTTTGTTGATCAGGATTTGAATTATCCTTTCTCTTCCTAGGGGTTGCGTGGTTTGGGGAAATGGCTTCTACCCAACCTAAAATTCCTCTTTAGATGAACATTTGGGTCTATTAGAGTCTACTTCCCATTCTTCCTCTCTCACTTGCTTTCTCCTCTCCGAGATCTCACATTCGAGTTTATCCCATTCAGTTTCCTCCCCTATAAGGTTTACAACAAATATATATATATATATATATATATATATATATATATATATATATATATATATATATATATATATATATATATATATATATATATATATATATATATATCATAGCCATCTTCGTCACAATGGGGGGTCCATTGTTCTTCGTTAATTGCTATGTCCATCGTCGCAAGCATCTTTGCCCAACCATAGGGTTCAAATTCCTCATTTGGAAACACTATTCGTATGCTGGGTCTTCAATAGGTCTAGAGGTTTGTCCTATTCTTGGCGTTCTTGCTTTCACTCACTCCTCCTCTTTTGCTACAATTTTACACATCCATAGGTGTGTATCCTCATGCATCCATGATAGATCTGATGCTAAGGAATGTATTGATTCCTCCTCATCTTCGTTCTTATGTACACTATTCCATTGCAAGGGTCGTACGTCCCTATGTGAATAGCCCATGAGGTTCACTTTCGTGGTCACTCCTAGGTGTTGCAAGTACAAAGAGTTGGTTCCCCACTCTTGTACCACTTGCAATTGTCACTGAATGGTCTACCTAGAAGCATTTCATATGCTTGATTCTTCCCAAAATCACATATCTCAAAAGTGTGATCAAATTCTACCCCACAAGTGGACATGGTAATTCCTCCCAGTAGTCCTAAGGGTCTTTCTATGTGCCCGTCAGCCATCTGCAAATTAATCCTAGTAGGTCTAAGGATTGGTTTACCCCAAAACTTCCATAAAGAAGTGTTAGCAATAACTACTCCTACACTTGTGTCTAAGATGGATTTGGTAGTGTAACCTATGTAAGTGATAGGAAAATAAGCATTACCTTCCTCTCCTTCACTCACATCTCCCACTTTGTCTATGGGTATTTCAGGTAGCTTTCCTCGTGCTCCTGGTCTAGAGGAAGTTGTAGCTATCTCTGGAGACTGGTTTGCTACATGTTTCCATAGTTCTGGTTTGATTTTCAATAGTTCCTCCAAAGTCAAATGGCATTGAACTTTGGTGTTCCTAATGGCTTCTATATTTCTAGGAAGAACTGAGTCTTCCCCCCTAACTAGAATAGTGGGGGCTCTCACTTGGATTGATCTATCTTCTCAAGGTCCTGTGAAGTGAGCTAACTCTTGCAAGGAGTTAGATTCAAAACTTGTGTGCTCACTAGACCTATCATCAACTTGATCTCCATAGATAGATAGGATGTCGGCAGGGAACTGTTCTCCCGAGTCATCAATCTCTGGTATGGGTGGCCGTGTTTCTTGTTCGTGCCTCCATCTTTCCTCTTGAATCTCTCTTAAGATGGCATGTGAATCCATGTAGCCCGTTTGACGATTTTCTAAGTCCGACCTAGCCGTTTCAGATAGAGTTGTCTCTAAGGGGTCTTTTGGGCTAGTTTGGGTGCTAGAGATAACTTTTGTTGTGTTTGATGCTAGTTGCTCTAACCTTTCCAGTAATCCTTGGAAATGGAGCTTGAGTTTAGCCATAGCTCCCCAATTGAGGTATTGGGATGCCTCAAACATTGTCTGGGCTAATTCCACCATTTTCATGCATAGTTTGGTTCTCTCTATTTCCAAGTCGGATCTAGGGTAGTTCTTGTGGGATTCTCCTACATGTGGTCCTTCTTGTGTCCTAACCTGATAAGCTTTGCGCATCATGTCTTTCTAAAATCTTGGCTTTGGTTTCCCTCAGGCTTTCCTCTAAATCGTTAATCTTTTTGCTCCATATCCTCTTATGTCGCTCTCTTGACTCTTTCCAGGGTCTCGTCTTCTTTCCTATTGATTCTCCTACATCGCTAGCTTTAGCTATTCTTTTGGGGGGTCTCCGATTGCATCTGCCTTTGTGCTTGGGCTCTAGTTATCGCTTGGATGGGTATGTACTGGGGTATGGAACCTTAGATGTGTTGCACTATTCCTACCACATTGATGGGGGTCACTTTCATGGGTGTATCAGTAGGGTTCTTAGGGCAATCTCTTATAAAGTGATCCTTCCCACATTTAGGACAAAATCCTTGAATATTGAAATATTGTGGCTACGCAGTGGGTGCGGCTTGTGGGAAGTCACATATGAAACGGTTTCCTTGACACTTGAAACATGGTCCTTTAGGTCCCTAGGGTCTTGGTTGTCTAGCCTATGGTCGCAGATTGGGGTTGCTATACATGAATTGAGCATAATCAGGTTCCCAATTTGGCTCGTACATAGGACTCATAATATGGATCTAGGTTTCTCAGTGACTCCGTATAGTATGCTGGTGGGCTATCTACATGGGTGGAGTCAAAACACTTCACATTAGGGTCATTTTCTATGATAAAAGGGGTTGTAGGTACTATTACCCTATTTGAATTCTCTTCTAGAGTGGCGTACTTCACAGAAACTACGTTTGAGGGGGGGTGGAGCTTGTTGTCCTAAGACAGATTGGGGTCTAGGCTGTGCTTGATATGGAATTTGATAATGAGGGGGGTAGGACGATAGTATTGTTGTGGCTACTACTACCCTTGGTATCTACTTGGCTGATATGGCTGAGGATAACTCTATCTAACCACCTGTTTATTATATGGTCAATCTTGAGCCGTGTGGTTAGTGTACCTATGCTCTCGTACATTATAGGCCATTGGATTTTCCTATGGGTTGCATTGCGATTGGACACATATTTGCCATGTGATCACCTCACCAGGTGTAACACCTTTGAGGGAGGGCTAATTCGATGCCAAGCTTACTAGAGACTCCCAATCGTTTGGCCACTTGTTCCGCTAAATCCTCTATAGAATTGGAACATCTGGATGAGGCCTCTATTGTGCTATCCGAATCTTTATGCACCTTAGAGAGTTCTAGCTCTTCCCTAGGTTATCCTCTATGTCTACATAGATGCACAAGCATTGATCCAAGGTCCTTGGTCCCTTCAGGAATACATATGACCTGATCTTAGCACTCAATAGGCTGTCGATGAACAAAGCTATCAGCTTAGCTTGAGTGGGTAGTTCCGATGGGGGACATCGCTCTATGTAGCATCTGAATCTACGTCCAACCATCCTCACTATCTCTTGAGGTTTTTGTTTGAATGTGTGTATCAAAGATGATGTGTTGTGCCTGATTCCACTCTTGGAAAAATCCGTTATGAAGGCCTCCATCATATGGTGGATGTCTCTAAATTGGTGCTAGTGGAATGGTTGAAACCAATCCAACGCATCACCCTTCAGAGTGAGTCAAAAGGCATTGAATTGTGTGAACATGTCTTTGACTTGTTCAGCCTGTAACACCTGTTTGAATTTAGCTACATGCTCATAGGGATCTCCAGATCCGTCAAAGAAATTCTTCATGTGAATCCTTACTACTATAGGAGTCCTAAGACACTCCCTTTATCACAAAGTTTATTCACCCAAAGAATTCCACTTACGACATTCTCCTGGACTCTTGAAGAGACTATTCTTGTTTGCCCAAGAATTCTCGATCCTGGCCACTTCTCACCTTGCCCTATGCCAACACGAGTTCAAAATTAATGGCCAAAAATATCCCAAAAACTTGAAAAACTCTAATTTTAGCGTTCTGCCCGAGTGTCGCGATGGTCATACACAATCGCGATGGTGTGTCACCATCGTGATGGTGTAAACACCCGTGATGATCAACCGATGATGGTTAGAGACCACGATGGCCAAGTCACGATGATCAGTCAAAGTTGCGATGATCAGGGAAAATTGCGTTGGTCAAGAAATCCATGATGATCAAATCACGATGGTCAAGCCGTCATGGTTAGACTACAACGATGAGTCGTAGTCATGATGATCAGACTGCAATGATGAAGTGGTGATGGTCTAAGTGTGATGGTCAAGATATCTGTGATGATCAGGACCATGACGATCACTAGGATCGTGATTGTCAGGCACCGTCGTGATGGTGTGTCACCGTCGCGATGATATGATGCAATCGTGATGGCATGAGCCAATCGCCACGACGATCATTGATCCTCGCGATGGTCAGACATAGTAGCGATACTGAGTCACCTTCGTGACGGTCAACCAAACTTGTGATTTCCACAAACTGAGTTTAGATTGGTGAGAGCACTTACCTTAGCTCCTCTTTCATGCAAAAATTTCAACCAAATACCCGCCTTTGTCTGACAGTCACGATGGTCAGCTTCTACAGAGATTTTCGATAGAAAAATGAAGTTTTTACTTGTGTTTCTTGTAGATTCATGATGTCCAGAGGCTGCCCTGCAATGTTACTGCACCAAAAAACTTGAACAAGCACCTGTAAAATCTCTCTCTCACGCTCACACACATGCAAATGAGGAAAAGTGAAGAGAAAGAGGGAATATGACAGACTTTTTGGTATTTTTTGGAGTTTGAGATGATGATGGGAAATGAAATTAGAAAGGAAGTGGATTAAAAGTGCACAAAAACTAACTACTAACAAGGAAACAAAAAGAAAATTTTACCTTCCAATGATTTTCTCCAACACACTTACCATCACACGCTCAACCTAGAGCTCGTCCCTGGCAACAACGCCAAATGTGGTGTCACTCTAGTACAATGTTGAGTACGAACGTGAGGAGTTCCACCTCTTAATTGTCAATCTGTGGAGAGGGTAGAATGATATGAAGATGGAGAGCAAGTGAAGTGTGCAAAGGTGATGGTGAGAAACAGAAATGCATACACGCACATACACACACACACGAGGAAAGTGGCGATGGAGATCAATGGAAGGCAAGAAAGGAACTCATATTCACCATTAACTAGTTACAATAGCTCTACTAGCCCAAAAGCTACTAGTTTCAAAAGTTATCAAAATGAGATCTCTAGCTCTTTTTATAGTTTTTGCCTAGTTTTGACCGGTTTCACATCTAAAGACCGGTTCTACATCTAATTTGAGGTACCTAACGGCTTCCAAAAATTATGAAAATTGGTATGAGCTACCTACTTAGACTCCTCAAGCTCGAGGAATCCTCGATTTGCACAAAATGGATTTGTACATATATTACATTGTTTTAGTGATAAAAATCACTCTTTGGGTTATGAAATGACCTATGTGCTTCCTTTGTGTCTGTGACAAGATCCTATATTTGGACCTATGCAGTGAAAAACTAGGATGGCTTATATGCATTCTTAGCAAGAACAAGGTCTCTATTTATCATCTCTGAAGTTATCTTGGCAGGTGTAGAGCAGGTTTTGCAGCACCAGGCACATCTTTGGATTGTATCTTCCATCTCCCCTCACAGTGGTATGAGAGCAAAGATAAATCAATATGGGAGATGGATTTCCTTCCATCATTGACAAATTGGATAGAAACAACTACTCAGCCTGGTCTCTAAGGATGGAGGCCTACCTTCAAGGGAGAAATTTATTTGGATACATATCTGAAGATGAAGTCATGCCAACAATGAGAAGCAAAAGACAACCATCACATGAAGAGTAAGAAAGGCTTACAACTTGGTGCTCAAAGGATGCACTAGCTAGGTCCTACATCTTAAACTCAATCTCAGATTTTTTCTTACCTCATGTGAAAGGATGCAAGACCTCAAGAGAAACTTGGAAAGCACTTGCTTCCTTCTTCTCTTCAAATACCAGAGCAAGGAAGAACCAGCTATGGATGGAGTTTACTACCTTGAAGAAAAGTCCCAAGCAAAGTGTGATTGATTATGTCACCAAAATGAAGGAGATATCTGATCAGTTAGAAAGCATTGGAGATCATTAATGGAATCAAGGCTGATGAAAAGTGGGAATCTTTCACAACCACCATGGACCTATACATGGACATGCAAGTGCTTGACTTCAACACTCTTATGGGCCAACTCTTCACACATGAAGCAAAGATAAGCAAGAATGGTGAACCCTCAAGAGGTAATCAATCTTCTGTCTTATACTCTAATAAAGCTAAAGCTAAGGATAAGTCAAAGTCTAAGACGAATGAAGATGAAGGTAGTTCTTTCCAAGCCAACTTCACAGGTAGAGGAAAAGCTAGAGGAAGAGGCACAGGAGGAAAGCAAGGCAAGGGGAGACCCCAAGCATCTCAATCTTGTAACATTTGTGGTTACTATAATCATACCACTGAAGAATGTTACAAGAACCCTAGAAATTCAAGAGGAAGAGGGTTCAATAGAGGTGGCTATGGATCAAATAGAGGCAGGTACAATGGAGGATACAACAACAACTACTTCAACAATAATAATCATCAAAATGGATATAGGGGAAGAAAGGATTCACTCAGGGTGCTCAAATCATGTATCAATAAATGTAGCATTGCTCTCTGATTTAGAAGATCCCAAAAATAAACATGAAGTGTCGACACTTGATGATACAAGACATCTAGTGGAGAAAGTATGTAATGCATTAGGTTATGATCATGTTTTCTATATTGAGTCAGGGTGCTCAAATCATGTATCACGAAAGGTAGCATTTCTCTCTGATTTAGAAGATCCAAAAAATAAACATGAAGTGTAGACAGGTGATGATACAAGACATTCAGTGGAGAAAGTAGGTAATGTCAAGACATCAGATGGAAAACATGAATCTTCTAAGCAAGGTTTTGTATGTACCTACCATAACAAAAAATTTGGTAAGTGTTGGAAAAATTGTGGAGAAAGGATTGCAGGTTAGGTTTACAAGGCAAGGAGCATATGTGCAAGACCCCAAACAAGGATTTAGAAGAATTTCCAAGGGATAAAAGTCAGGAAGACTCTTCACCTTTGACGTGGAGGACACCAAGAACATAGCATTATTTAGCTATGGATCTCGAACGCTCTTTGAATTGGAGGTATGGCACAAAAGGCTTGCTCATATTGGTGAGAGAACTTTGAAACAAATTTGCAGGGATCAAAGTGTACTTGGATTGCCCAACATCACAAAACAAAATATGATATAGAAGTGTGGATCTTGTCAATTTGGCAAAGCTCATAGACAAACCTTCAATAGGAAAGGCTATATCCATCAAGAATTATTGGATCTTGTCCACATAGATGTGTGGGGTCCAAGCAAAGAACCTTCTATTTCATGTTCAAAATATTATGTATCCTTTATTGATGATTGTAGAAGATGGACAATTTTGTGCTTTATGAAGCATAAAGATGGAGTCTTCAATTGTTTCAAAAAGTATATTGCTCTTGTAGAAAATCAAACAGGTAGATGTCTCAAGAAACTCAGACCAGATGGTGGTGGAGAATACTTCTCAACTAAATTTGATGCTTTTCTACAAGAAATAGGCATCAAAAGAGAGGTAACAACCAGATACATACATGAACTCAATGGTGTAGCTGAAAGAAGGAACAAAACAATAGTTGAGGTAGCTAGATCTATGCTTAATGAAAAGGGTTTACCCAATTATCTTTGGGCAGAGGCTGTATCAACAGCCACATACCTTGTAAATAGACTTCCATCAAAGTCTTTAGATGGTATGAATCCCTATGATGTATGGAATGGAAGAAGGCCAAGTCTAGAGCATTGAAAAAGCTTTGGATGTCTAGCTTATGCTCACATACCTTCTCAATAAGAGGGAAATTGGATCCCAAAGTAGAGAAGTGTATCTTTATTGGATATGATCAAAACCAAAATGGATACAAATTGTATAATCCCTCTAAAAAAGGCTTTTTAGTTAGTAGGGATGTAGTCTTTGATGAAAATAAATCTTAGTTTGATGATGACAAGAAATTGAAGCTACCCTATGACTTGGAAGAAGACTTTCCATCTCTTCCAACAAAGGAACCAAGCATAATGAAGATAGTGACTCTAAAGATGACTTGATAGTGTTAGAGAAATTGAAGATATGGAAGATCAAAGGGAAGGCTAAGGTGCAAGACTTAGCTCAAGGATATGAAAGCTCTCATCAACCACTCAAAAGATCAATGAGAGAGAAAAAGAAACTAGAGAGATACGGATTTGATACCTCTTTGGTCATAAAGCATTGAACTTTTATGGCCAAGGACTCCAACAATGGGGAACCAACATCATATGAAGAAGCTCAAAGCAAGAAGGAATGGAGAGAAGAAATGGATGAAGAAATTAAAGCCCTCATGGATAATGACACATGGGAACTTGCAAACCATCAATGAAGGTAATTGGATCAAGGTGGATCTATAAAGTAAAAAGGAATTCATATGGTAGTATTAATAGATACAAGGCAAGGTTAGTAGCCAAGGGATTTTCCCAAACCCATCGTAGAGACTACGAAGATACCTTCTCACCTGTTGCTAAAATGTCTACCATTAGAGTACTTGTTAGCATTGGTACATCTAGGAATTGGAACCTGTATCAACTAGATGTAAAGGGTGCATTTCTCAATGGTTGGATTTCAGAAGAAACTTTATATGACACAACCACCTAGTTATGAAGATGTATATCATACAAATTATGTGTGTAAATTGAAGAAGACTTTGTATGGTTTGAAGCAAGATCCAAGAGCTTGGAATCACATATTAGTTACCTACTTGCGGGACCAAGGATTCAAAGCTAGCAAAGAAGCCACATCCTTATTCATCAAGAGGAATGGATCAGAGGTTATATATCTCCGTGTATATGTAGATGACATTATAATTAGAGGGAATGATGTCAATGGGATTAAACAATAAAGGCTAAAATGAAGAATGAATTCAAGATCAGTGATCTTGGACCTTTCACTTATTTTCTTGGACTTGAACTTGTCTATAAAGATTTTGGTATTTAGATTGCTCAAAGGAAGTATGTACATGACATGCTTTCTAAATTTAAAATGGAGAATAATAAGTGTGCAGGTAAACCCATGGAGTTGAATCATAAGGTAAGTGCTTATGAGGGAGAACCTATTGAAGATATCACAAGCTATCAAAGTTGGGTAGGAAGCTTGAACTATGCAACTCTCACAATGGTGGACATATGCTATAGTGTTAGCATACTCAATCAGTTTATGCACAAGCCAAGGAAGCCACACATGGAAGTAGCCAAGAGAGTGCTCGAATACTTCATGGGCACCATCAATGAAGGACTTTTCTACCCCTTCACCTCTAAAATTGATATCTAGATTTATTCAGATGTAGATTGGACTGGTTCAAAGGATGACAGGAAGAGTACTTCAGATATTTGTCATTTGCAGGATCAAAAATAATTTCTTGGTCTTCAAACAAGAATCCAAGTGTTGCTCTATCATCTACTGAAGCTAAGTACAGAGGATTGGCAAATGCAACACAAGAAGCTATGTGGTTAAAATGCTTATACTTTGATTTGGGGCTATATACCTTAACTCCTCACATATTTGGTGATTATATAAGTTAACTTTACTTAGCAGCTAATCCAGTTTACCATGCTAGAACCAAGCATATTGAAGTCCATCATCATTATGTAAAACAGAGATTGATGAGCAAGGATATTCAATTGTCCTATGTTTCCACTAATATTCAATGTGCAGATATGTTTACTAAGTCATTGGATGGTATCAAGTTAAATAGGTTCAAAGGCATGATTTCATTACTAGAAATCAAGGAGGAATCAAGAATCAAGCATATTAGGCTTGAGGGGGAGCTGTTGGTGTATTTTATCCAAGCTGAATGCTTGATCATTCATAAATGTAAAGCATTACTTATGCACACTTAGTGAGAGAGACATAGAAACATGCTCTTGTAAATCTTGAAAAGTTATTACCTTGAAAAGTAAAAGTCTTTGAAGCGACTCGTGGCCATGTTAGGCACAAATTACAAGGTGGGTTAGGAGCAATTGATTAGCTAAGTGATTCCTCAACTTTAGGGGAACTTTTAGGTACAATCCCTCTAGGATTTGAATTCAAATATCACTATATAAACACCTATGTGTACTCACGAATTAGAGCAGCAGTTTGAGATACATTCTAGAGAGATTTTGATCAACCACCAAGCCACAAGTGAATCACACATTGTGCTCCTCCTTCTAAATCTTCATGTCCATTCATATCATGTACGATATGTTCAATACATATTGATTTTCAAGCTATATTTTGAAGTTGTTCTTATCTACTACAACATCTCATATTCTCATTTTCAGTCAACTTCAATGCATGAGTTCTCTGTGTATACTATATCTTTTGTTGAGATTAAAATTGGTATAGGTAAATTGATAATTTTATTTTCATCGTACCAATTTTCATCATCATTTCTTTATTACTCCGTAAACTACATTCATTTGAAGCTGACTAGCTAACTCCTAAAATATGGGATGATACCTGTATGTTGCTAGATTAATTTCTCTCAATATGGTTCATAAAAAATAATCAAATTTGTTGCTTTAGATTCATTATCTATCTAATTAAAAGTGTGCAAAATATCTCTATTGAATTTTCAGCAGGCTGTGAGCTCTGAGTTAATTTCCAGAGTGCAATCCATCACAAAATAGCAAGTTTTTTGCTTCATCCATTTTGTATCAACTAGTCACTTTTTGATGAATCAATTTGAGATTGATACTCCAAAATCACTAGGATGGTTTATATGCATCCTTAGCAAGTACAAGTGGTCTACTTATCATCTCTGAAGTTATCTTGGCAGGTGTAGAGCAAGTTTTGTAGCACCAGGCACATCTTTGGATTGTATCTTCCATCTTCCCTCACAAGACCCACATAAAATCCAGGTCAGTTTGCAAAACTGTAACTTGCATCCTATTTGGAAACACTCATATATTCTAGATCCAGAATTTCAAGCAATTCCATGTATTGTTCATACATGAAAATTGTGTTTTTCTGAAATTGAACTATCTTGTCATAGTGCAAAAGTGTTCAAGCAGAAGTACTGCTTGTAGTGTTTTTGCAGTGTTGTGAATTGCTCTAGAAATGGCAAATATAGATGGACTGAGTCAGCTTATGAGTGATAAGCAGGACAAGAACAACTTCCATGCGTGGAAATTCAGAATGATGAATTTCCTGATGAGAAAAGGCTAATGGAAGTACACCGAATGAGAGAACAAAAATGCTCCGCAATTACTAGAGGTTTTATGTTACTTTCATTGATGACCATACACAAAAAGTATGGGTATGTTTCACAAAAGAGAAGAGTGAGGTGTTCACTCACTTCTAGAATTTTTAGGCTATGGTGGAAAAGCAGACAGGAAAGTATACTCAGATCTTAAGGTCTGATGGAGGAGGTGAATACATGTCAAATGAGTTTAGCAACTTTCTTGAAGTCTTGGAATTTGATGTCAATTTTCATGTAGGTATACACCATAATAGAATGGCATTGTTGAATGCAAAAATAGAAATATTGCAAAAATAGCAAGAGATTTGATGGTTAAGAAGAAATGCCTCATTATTATTGGGTAGAAGCTATGCATATTGTTGTATACATAATGAATAGAACTCCGATTACTATTGTACATCAAGTTACACTTGAAGAGGAGTTTACAGGTAAAAAGCCAAACTTATCACATGTGAAAGTATTTGGCTATATTGCATATGTACCTTTTCCAGATGAGTTGAGGATGAAGTTTGATCCAAAAGCAAAAAAATGTATCTTCATTGGGTACTCCCTTGAGCAAATGGGTTATAAATGTTATAAACCACTCACACGACAAGTGAAGGTAAGAAGAGATCTGGTGTTTGATGAAATGTCAAGCTTCTATGTAGAAGCCAAAGATGGATTCAATCTTGAACCAAATGCAAAGAAAATGTTGAAAAATCAAGTGTAGAATCTCAAGTTTTGAGTGGACTAGATGCATCACCAAGCAATAGTTCCAACTCAAATTCATGGAGTGGAAGATTTCATGAAAATTTCAGACTAGAAAATTCATCAACTACATCAAAGAAAGGTAAAGAAAAGCTTTTTGTTGGTAGTAAAACATCTATAGGTTTTGAAGACATCTATGGAGATTCAAGTGGTTCAAAAAAGTTCCTTGATGAGGAACTTGGATTGCCCTCAATGAAGACTCTAGCAGTTAGAAAGGCACATGCAGATGATACAAGCAGAAGGGACCCACAACATCTGGGAGGATGCTTAATTCAATGCAATGATTGACGTATGATAGTTATATGGCTCGTCATTGTGCCTACATGACCAAGGTAATACAAGATGTTGGATCTTCTTGTTTTGAAGATGCAATAAAAAATGCAGATTGGGAAAAATCTATGGATGAGGAGATGGCTTCACTTTATGGAAACAAAACATGGAAGCTAGTTCCATTGCCACAAGGAAAGAAACCCATAGGCTACAAGTGGGTTTACAAGGTAAAGCACAATGCTAATGATAGCATAAGCAGGCACAAAGCACGATTGGTAGCAAAAGGATATGCACATACATATGGCATTGATTATGAGGAAACATTCAGCCTTGTAGATAAAATGTCTACTATCAGAACACTTGTTGCATTAGCTACAACAAAAGGATGGACTTTGCATCAGATGGATGTGAAGAATGCTTTCCTACATGGTGAGTTACAGGAAGAAGTATACATGGACCAACCAAGGATATGAAGATTCAAAGCACCCACAATATGTTTGTAGGTTGCAAAAGGCTTCATTTGGACTTAAACAATCCCCTCATGCTTGGCATGCAAGGATTGGTGACTATTTGACCACCATTGGATTTTTTATGTGTGATGCAGATAATTCATTATATGCAAGAAAGGGTGATGATGGCATCACAATTGTGGCTATTTATGTTGATGACTTGGTTCTAGGTGGTGATAATGAAGAAAGCATTAAAGAGTTAAAGCAACTTCTTATGCAGGAATTCGACATGAAAGATCTTGGTGTGCTACGCTATCTTTTGGGCATTGAGTTTATACATACAAAAATAAGTATATGGATGTCGCAAAGGCAATATTCCTTGAATATGCTGCAAAAGTATGGTATGGCTGATTGTAAGCCAATTTCTATGCCATTAGATCAAAATTTGAAGTTGGATACTACATCAGGTGAAGCATTGGAAAATGCTACTATGTATAGGAAAATTGTGGAAAGTCTGATATATCTCACAATTACAAGGCCTCATCTAAGCTACACTGTTAGACTTGAAAGTCAATTTATGTATGTTCCCAAGAAGCCACATTTAGATGCTCTGATGCACATTCTACATTATGTGAGTGCTACTTTGAATTATAGATTGTTTTATGAAGCTGGTGTAGATTTGCAGGTTCATGGATACACTGATGCCAATTGGTCGATAACATTTGAGATAGAAGATGTACTAATGGCTTCCTATTCTCACTTGGGAATGTAGCTATTACATGGAGCAGTAAGAAGCAACCCACTGTTGCTTTGTCAAGTACAGAGGCTGAGTATAGAAGTGCTACAATGGTAACATGTGAGGCAGCATTGCTAGAGATGCTACTTGCAGATTTAGGTGTGGAAGTGCAAAAGCCTATCACCATCTATTGTGATAATCTTAGTAGCATACAGTTATCACAGAACCCTATTTTTCATTCTAGAACAAAGCATATTGAGGTACATTGTCACTTCATCAGAGAGAGGGTATTACAAGTGATATTGATCTTGTTTATGTGAGGACAAATGAGCAGGTTGCTGATATTTTCACTAAAGCACTTAGACCAGAGAAGCTAAAGAAGTTTCAAAAGATGCTTGGATTAGAGGACATGATGTTGAGCTTGAGGGGGAGTGTTGAGATATCAAGCTCAACATGTGATGATCTAGGATGACATGTATCACTTTTTCATTTCTCTAACATGTATAGTGGTCACGCCGATATATGTCAGGGATACTTCATTGAGCTTTACTAGGTTTTTCTACTAAGAGTGATGGCACATTTGTTTCTTGGTAGCTCACTGATTCGCGGAGATTAGGATTTTCCTTATGTACTGCTCTTTATATATTGCACTTGTTATATATTTTTTTAAGGTCATTCTTGTGCATTCCGTTTATGTAATAGAAGAAGAAGAAGATCATTCTTCTTTGCCTCAATCTTTGTGTGTGATCCTGGTTGATTGTGAGAGTGTGTGTGTGCGAGATCTCTTCCTTATCTTCTTCCTCATGACACTAACTTAATCATCAGACTTTTTACTCTTGCCTTTACCATCTTTATTCTTGTTCTTATCTGTATATAGGGCAAAGGATTGATTAACTTTTGAGTTGTCTCCATTCTTCATAAGACGAGAGGTAGCAGTTTCAACAAAAACGTTAGCAATAGCAATAACGGTAGTGGTAGCAATAGCGGTAGCAACAATAACAGTGGGATCACAACCATATTAGTAGCGGTAGTGACAACGACAGCAGCAATGACAACAACAGTGGTAGCAACAACGATCGTAGTAGTGATAGAGGTAGTGGTAGCTATTGGAGAAACACTCACTAATTGGACATATATTTGAAGGTCAAAGCTTTAGAAGAAAATCACATGCCTATGTGAAGGGACAAATTCACAAGGGTATTATATTTGTAAAGTTAGTTTACTTTAGTTCTATAAGTTTTTTAGAATCATGAGAATGAGAAAATCTATATAAGTTAGTTTGTATCAACTGACGCGATGAGAGAAGAAGTGGAAGAGAATGAGAGAATGTCAGTAGGAGTTCATCTTGTATGACTGAGTATAGTCGGGCTTCTCTGAGTGAGAAAGCACCTATAAATTTCTGAGTTTTTCATAGATATGAGAAGGACTAAGTAAACTTCTATGTATGAGACTCTCTACATCATCTCCATGCTTGTCTACTGTGTGATGAATTCACAAGTTCAAGTTTTCCAAGCAACGTGATGCCTGGCATCGATTTTGTGCTGATAATTCATTGTTTTCATTTTTTGAGTGTTACCTGTTGTTGAATCTTCTTGAAAACATGAGGTTTGTAGAGCAAGTCAATGCCTAGCATCGAGTTTCAGCATAAAGTGGATGCCTAGCATCGACTTCCCACATAAAAGTGGTTTTCTTCACACCTGTGGTTCACGCCCCTATTTCAGGAAAAAAAGTGGCTGAAAAAGCACAAAGTCCATGCCTGGCATCGACTTTTGGTTTCAAGTCGATGCTAGGCATCAAGTTTTCATTTTAGGACAGTCACACTTACTAAAATAGGCAAAAATTCTACTTTTGGAAGTCATATAGGGTCATCTTGTGAAGGCTATATCTTGAGTTCTAGTTATCTGTTTCTTCGAAATAATAGCTTATTAGAAAGATATACGCCTCTACTTTCATCCACCAAAAGATCTTGGAGAAATAATATTTTTGCTAAGAGAAATTAGCAAAACACTAAATGTATGTCATTTTAGTGACTAGGAATTTCTGTAGAAGCAAAGTTTTCAGTTTAGACTATCATTCTCAAAGTTTGGAGTGACAATGAGTTAATGGTGACCATAGAGGTGTTCTAGTGTCACATTAACTCATTTCTTGTGGTGTTTCACACATCAACAAGTGGTATGAGAGCGGAAAGGTCCTAAAGAGCAGAAGGCAGCAAATGTATGAGAAGTTTTGAAAAGTTTTTCATTAAAGGTTGAAAGGTGAAGCATTTGAAGACACAAGGCATCAAAAGGTTACTTCAACAATATCTTCATACACAAAGAACTCCAAAAGTTATTATTCTTTATCCTTTAAGCTCAAAGGTTGCAGCAGAAGGAAAGGAGTATGGCAAATCATATCTCCATTGAAAAACTGGACAGAGATAATTACCCCGCATGGGTAATGAGAATGGAAGCCTTACTTATGAGTAAGGATCTCATGGTATATGTAACAGGTGAGGAATAGAAGCCAGTATTTGAAGATGAAAGCCGACCAAAGAAAGAAGAACTTGATGCTTTAAAGCATTGGCAGAAGAAGGATGCAAGTGCAAAAGCCTACATCTACAATACAATCTCTGATCATTTGCTACCACACATTAGAGGATTGGAATCATCTGAAGATATATGGAATGCATTGGAGTATCATTTCCAAAGCACTACTAAAGCAAGGAAAGCAAGTCTATGGTCAAAGTTTACAACATTCAAGAAGAAGCCAAGTCAAAGTATTAGTGATTATGTCACTAAGATGAAGGATCTAGCAGATAGTCTTGGATCCATATTGAGGATCACAAGTTGATTGCTCAATTACTTATAGGTTTGAGAGGCGATGAAAGGTGGAAACGTTTTGTCTTATCAACAAAACTTTCATTAAGTCATTATGTTCCTGATTTGAACCAGTTTCTTGGTTTGATGCTCACGTTTGAGCAAGACTTGAAGGGAGATGGAGATAAAGGTCAAAGTTCTACAATGTACATGAAGAACAAGAAGAAAGGAGATAAAGGTAAAGAAAAGGATGAAGAAGAGTCAACTTCTCAAGTTTATTATGCAAGAGGTAAAGGCACTGGCAGAGGAAGACCAAGAGGTTTTGGAAGAGGAAGAGGTAATCAGAATAACAACAAGAAGGCTTGTTGGATCTGTGGATTGAGTAATCATTTGGCTCATGACTATTGGCACAACCAACAAGGATCAAACCAGAATCAAAACAACAATAGTAGAGGTCAAGGTGGAAGATATCAAAGTAATTCTCAAAGAGGTAGACAAAGTCAAAGAGGAGGCTATGCTAGAGGTGGAGGAAGAAGTTGGGGACAGATTGAATCCTACAACACCACCTACTACAACTATGCAAATGACACACAAAATGAAAGTCATACATCATTGATGATGAATTCAATCAGCACATCAGATAAAGAAGATCTAAAGGTATTTTACATTGACTCTAGATGTTCTAATCATTTGTTAGGAAACATAGAATTGATGTCAGAATTGGAAAAAGGCATTTCTAGTCATAGTGTTCAAACAGGTGATAATACAAGACATGTGTACATTCAATTGGAAAAGTGAAATGCAAAAGTGGAGCATATTTTCTAACCAATGTTTTGTATGTTCCCACAATACCTAAAAACTTGATTAGTGTGGGGTAGATAGTTGAAAAAGGTTTTCAAGTCAGGTTTACAAATGAAGGAGTATTTGTTGAAGATCTAGAGAATGGATATAATCAGATTGTCTCTGGTAAGAAAGAAGGTAGACTCTTTACTTTAAGAGTACAAGGGAATATTGGTCAAGCTTTGCTCACACATGGTGAAGGAGTGATTACAGAACTTGATCTATGGCATAAGAGATTAGGTCATTTCAGTGAAAGAGGAATTAAAGCTATGATTGCTAATTATTCTGTACTAGGACTACCAAATGTGCAGAGTCAACATATGGTTTATAAATCTGAAGCATGTCAAATGGGAAAAGCACAGAGGTTACCATTTCAAAAGAAAGGATTCAAACATGATGGATTACCAGAGCTCATTCATATAGATGTATGGGGACCAACAAAAGAAGGGTCTACCAGCGGCTCAAGGTATTATGTTCTTTTCATTGATGATGCTACAAGATGGATAACTTTATATGTTTTGAAGGAAAGATCAGAAGTGTTTGGAGCTTTCAAGCATTTTCATGCATATGCAGAGAGATTCACATGTCAAAAGCTTAAGAGACTGAGGTCTGATGGAGGGGGAGAATACTTCTCCCAAGAGTTCAATGATTATCTTTGGAATGCAAGTATTAAGAGAGAAATAACTTGCAGGTATACACCACAACAAAATGGTGTAGCAGAAATGAGAAACAGGACTTTGGTTGAGTTTGCTAGAGCTATGCTGAAGGAGAAGAATTGTCCAAATTATCTTTGGGCTGAGGTTGTAAATATAGCTACATATCTTGTGAATAGATTACCATGTGCAGCTCTAAATGGAATGACTCCATATGAAGCTTGGTGGGGTAAGAAACCAACACTAGATCATTGTAAAGTGTTTGGATCAATTGCATATGCTTATATGCCATCACAACTTAGACATAAACTTGAACCAAAGGCAGAAAAATATGTGTTTATTGGTTATGATGAAAAGCAGATGGGTTACAGGTTGTGGAATCCTCTAACCAAACAATTCTTTGTTTCTAGAGATGTTACATTTGATGAACAAAAAAGTTGGTATGTAGATCAAAGTCATACAGCTGAAGAATCTGAAGAAGAGGTAAGAAGATGTGAGAAAGGAAAATCAATTGTGTAGGTAAATAGAGATGAAGACTATATGCAAGCAAGTACATGCAGAAGTGAATTAACAAGAAGAAATGAAGAAGCTCCTATATTTGATGAAGAAGTGTATCCAGAAACTTATGAAGAATGTGAACCAAGAAGGTCAAGCACGACAAGAAGGTCAAAGATGATGAAGAACCTCAGAACTATGATGAAGCTAAAGGTAAGAAACAATGGGAAGAAGCAATGAAGGAAGAATCAGATTTGAAGTTGAGAGCATATAGTGACTCAGACTGGGCAGGTAATCAAGATGACAGAAGATCAACACATGGATACATGATTTACATTGGTGATAAGCTTGTAACTTGGTGTTCAAAGAAACAACATACAATAGCATTATCATCAACTGAAGCTGAGTACAAAGGACTTGTGGAAGCAGCTAAGGAGGTTATATGGATGCAGACATTGTTCAAAAGCTTGGGCATTGATCAAGGTATACCTACAATACATGGAGATAATATGAGTTCACTTTATCTTGAAGCAAATCTAGTATTTCATGCAAGAACAAAACATATAGAGGTACATTATCATTTCCTGAGAGAGAAGGTAATGGAGAAAGAAATTGAAATGGAGTACATTTCTACAAAAGATCAAGTAGTAGACATAATGACAAAGAGCTTGGATGGTGTGAAGACCAGCATATTCAAAATCATGGCAGTAGTAAAAGAAAGAAGATGATATGAAGAAACAGAGAATGTCAATTAGTGATTGAGGGGGAGCTGTTGGAGAAACACTCACTAATTGGACATATATTTGAAGGTCAAAGCTTTAGAAGAAAATCACATGCCTATGTGAAGGGAAAAATTCACAAGTGTATTATATTTGTAAAGTTAGTTTACTTTAGTTCTAGAAGTTTTTTAAAATCACGAGAATGAGAAAATCTATATAAGTTAGTTTGTATCAACGGACGCGATGAGAGAAGAAGTGGAAGAGAATGAGAGAATGTCAGTAGGAGTTCATTTTGTATGACTAAGTATAGTCGGGCTTCTTTGAGTGAGAAAGAACCTATAAATTTTTGAGTTTTTCATAGATATGAGAAGGACTAAGTAAACTTCTGTGTATGAGACTCTCTTCATCATCTCCATGCTTGTCTACTGTGTGATGAATTCAAAAGTTCAAGTTTTCCAAGCAACGCGATGCCTGGCATCGAGTTTGTGCTGATAATTCATTGTTTTTATTTTTTGAGTGTTACCTGTTGTTGAATCTTCTTGAAAACATGAGGTTTGGAGAGCAATTTAATGTGTGGCATCGAGTTTCAACATAAATTCGATGCCTAGCATCGACTTCTCACATAAAAGTGGTTTTCTTCACACCTGTGGTTCACGTGCCTATTTCAGGAAAAAAAAAGTGGCTGAAAAAGCACAAAGTCGATGCCTGATCGACTTTTGGTTGCAAGTTGATGCTAGGCATTGAATTTTCATTTTTAGATAGTCACACTTACTAAAATAGGCAAAATTTCCACTTTTGGAAGTCATACAAGGTCATCTTGTGAAGGCTATATCTTGAGTTCTAGAGATCCATTTCTTGCAAATAATAGCTTACTCAAAAGCTCTACTCTTCTAATTTCATCCATCAAAAGATCTTGGAGAAATAATATTTGTGCTAAGAGAAATTAGCAAAACACGGAAGGTATGTCATTTTAGTGACTAGGAATTTCTGTAGAAGCAAAGTTCTCAGTTTAGACTATCATTTCTCAAAGTTTGGAGTGGCAATGAGTTAATGGTGACCATAGAGGTGTTCTAGTGTCACATTAATTCATTTCTTGTGGTGTTTCACACATCAATAGTAGCTGTGGTGATGGTAGTGGTAGTGGTAGTGGTAGTGGTAGTGGTAGTGGTAGTGGTAGTGGTAGTGGTGGTGGTGGTGGTAGTTTTCATGAGGAAGGAGATAAGGAAGAGAGCTCACACACACTCTCACAATCAAAGAGAAGTGCACACACAGATTGAGGCAAGAAAGAATAATCTTCTTCTTCTTCTTCTTCTTCTTCTTCTTCTTCTTCTTCTTATTCTTCTTCTTTGTCTATTACTTAAAAAGGAATGTACAAGAATGACGTAAAAAAAACAATACAAGAAGTGCCATATATAAAGAAAATTACATGGGGAAATCCTAATGTGCATGAATGAGCGAGTTGGCAAGAAACAAATGTGCCATCACTCTTGGTAGATAAATCTAGTAAGCTCAATGAAGTATCTATGACATATACTGGTGTGACCACTATACATGTCAGAGAAATGAAAAATTGATACGTGTCAACCTAGATCATCACACGTTGAGCTTGATATGTCAACACTCCCCCTCAAGCTCAATGTCATATCCTCTAATCCAAGCATCTTCCAAAACTTCTTTAGAATTTCTTGACAGAATATACTAAGCCTAGACATTCTCTTTCTGTTACAGAGTAATTATTCTCAGCATTCTCTACTCCAAGTTCTTTAGTGAAAATATCAACAACCTGCTCATCTATTCTCACATAGATAAGATCAATATCACCTGCTAATACCTTCTCTCTGATGAAGTGATAATGCATCTCAATATGCTTTGTTCTAGCATGGAAAACATGATTCCATGCTAATTGTACACTGCTAAGATTATCACAATAGATGGTGATAGGCTTTTGCACTTCCAAACCTAAATCTACAAGTAGCATCTCTAGCCATGATGCTTCACATGCTACCATTGCAACACCTCTTCCAATGCTTCACCTGATGTAGTACCCAACTTCAAATTCTAATCTAATGGCATAGAAATTGGCTTACAATCAGCCATACCATACTTTTGCAACATATTCAAGGCATATTTCCTTTGTGACATACATATACCTGTTTCTGTATGTATAAACTCAATGCCCAAGAAGTAGTGCAGCACACCAAGATCTTTCATGTCAAATTCCTACATAAGGATTTGCTTTACCTCTTTAATGTTTGCTTCATTTTCACCTGCTACAATCAATTCATCAACATAAATAGCCACAATTGTGACACCATCATCACTTTTCCTTGCATATAATGAATGATCCACATCACACATAGAAAACCCAATGGTGGTCAAGTAATCAGCAATCCTTGCATGTCATGCACAAGGAGCTTGCTTAAGTCCATACAAAGCCTTTTGCAACTTGCAAACATATTCTGGGTGCTTTGAATCGTCATATCCTTGTGGCTGGTCCATATAAACTTCTTCCTATAACTCACCATGTAGGAAAGCATTCTTCACATCCATCTGATGTAAAGTCCATCCTTTTGTTGTAGCTAATGCAACAAGCATTCTGAGAGTAGATATTTTAGCTACAAGGTTGAATGTTTGCTCATAATCAATGCCATATGTTTGTGCATATCCTTTTGCTATCAATCATGCTTTATACCTGCTTATGCTACCATCAACATTGTGCTTTACCTTGTAAACCCACTTTCAGCCTATGGGCTTCTTTCCTTGTGGCAATGGAACCAGCTTCCTTGTTTTGTTTCTATAAAGTGTAGCCATCTCCTCAACCATAGCTTTTTCCCAATCTAAATTTCCCATTGCATCTTCAAAACTTGAATGTATTTGATGAAGTTGCTAGACCAAAAATTCCACACAATCTTCCACTTCATGGATTTGAATTGGAACTATTTCTTGGTGATGCATTCAGTCCACTCAAAACTTGAGATTTTGAACTTGATTTTTCAGCATTTTCTTTGTCATTTGGTTCAAGATTTAGTCCTTTGGCATCTGCATAGAAGCTTGACATTTCATCAAATACCACATCTCTATTTACCTTCACTTATCATCCCAAACAGCCTCTAGATACTAATTTTTTGCCTAGGTCTGACACCATAGTGTGGATAGAGCTTTTCCAAACATCTATGAAAGTTAGAGAGCTCTCATTTTTTAGGGCTAACCCTATTAGATTTTGATCTCTTTAGAACTTTGTACTCATTTCTCGAGCACTAGAGAGATTTTTGGAACACTTTCCTCTTTTCTACTCATGAGTGTGTGTGTGTGTTGGTGCATACATATATGCCTGCTCTCTCTCTTGCTGTAGATATATGTACTCCCATATAGCATGGAATCTTCATAACTCTAATCGGTTGCTTTATGGATTATGACATTTTTCTTGTCTAGATAGTCCTCCTTGATGGCTATATGTTAGTTTTTGTAGACATGTGTTCCTTGAGTAGTTTTGATGTGAACTATTTCCTTATACATTGGCACTTTTTACTCTAATGTTGGCTAGAGGTTTTTTCCCCATGTAGCCACATACACATGATATACTCGTGTGGTGGTACTTCGTACTTACAAGTTCACTTATAGCTCTCACTCTACTCATTCTCATATTACTTGTCATCTATCCATAGAGAGCTCTTCCAACCCTCACATGTCTCTATGCTTGGATCTCCTTTTTTGATCTTGTGTGTAATCTTATTCATGCTTCCTCAATTTCTTACAAACCCAACAATCGTATGAGAGCAAGTTCAGCTCCTCCTACTGTTGTTTTTGTACAATGTTTTAATAGTCTAAATTGGTTATAAAGCATACAAATACAAAGTTAAGCGCTCAAAGATCATTTCCACTAGGTGCATTGGAGTTCACCCCCTTTTTGAAGCCATTTATATAGTCAACTTTGCCATTGGATTAAACTTTTAAAGTTGCATTTCAGCTTTGTTGAAGTTCATATCTTTCTACTTTTGAGTTATTTGGTGCAATGGCAAACAACGATGACTTTTTTGGTGTGCTTCAAGCTAGAGATAATATTGATGGGACCAACTATCCAATGTGTTCTTACATGATGAAGCATGTTCTTTTTGCAAAGAAACTATGGAACATAGTGGCAGACATTGACAATTGACCCGGTGGTTCTTTTACTATGCAACCTATTATCATAGATTCAGGATCTTCTTCAAGTACATTGACTATGCCCTCTCCACCTAAGCAAAATCAACTTAGATGGGATGGAAAGGATACTCAAGATCATGAATTAATTTCCCTTTCTATGAAGCAACATATTGCTCCACACATCCGATCATGCACTACTTTAAGAAAAGCTTGGGATACACTTGCTTTTTTGTATGTGGTGCTTAATGAAGCAGATATTGTTTACTTGAGAAAGAAACTTGAAGATGTATGTATGGCTGAAAATGATTCAATGGATGTATATGTTACATGCATCAAGGATTTGAAAGAGCAACCTACAAAGATTGATGAGATCAATCCAAATGCATCACTCATTTCTACGCTACTCAAAGGATTGTTGAAATCTTTTCAAATCTTTGCTAGTACACTTCATTTGGTTGCAAAAGAAAATCCAAATATGTATAATTTTGATAAGGTTGTATCTTTTCTTTTGCAATAAAAGGAATCAAAAGTGAATCGAAGTGGTTTTCTTGAGGCAATGCAAGTGCTTGCTATTACATGAAAGGGAACAGCAAGTATGGTTCAGTTTTGTTTTCATCAAAACCAAAGCCTCACTCTTCCTCTTCCACTCCTTACTTTCTTGGTGGTGAAATGAAAAAGAAAAAGAGATAAAAATATTATCAAAAATTTGGACATACCATTGATAAATATAGAAATCTTGTCAAGCATAATAAAAAGAAGAAAGAATCTGGCATGTCTATTGTTGAGAATACATCTAATCCAAAGAATGATGAAGCTAGTGTTGCTCAAGATGTTTGGGCATGTTTTGTTGCATTTCATTATGATTCGTCATGACATTCTATATGTATGGGAAGGAGGACATGTTCTATGTGCCAACAATCTTAGTATAACAAGATCAAGATCTCTCCATGCATCAAGGGACTTTGTGGATGTATCTCTTATTGCAACTGCATGTAATGAAGAGCAACCCACTTTAGACGATGCACATGATTATTCAAATTGGATGAGTGCAATACAATTAGATTTGTATTCTATTCACAAAAATTCTACTTGGCAATTATGTGAATTGCCAAAAGGTAAGAATGCCATTGGTACTAAGTAGGTTAACAAAACTAAAAGGAAGTTAGATGGTATAGATGATTGTTACAGAGTTGGACTAGTTGCAAAAGGCTATGTTAAAATATGACATAGATTATGAGGAAACTTTTGCTCCTAATTTTCACATGACTACCATTTATTCTATGATTGCACTAGTTGTCCATCATGGTTGGAAAGTGCATTAATTGGATACAAAGACAAATTTCTTGAATAGCGATTTTCAAGAAAAGGTCTACATGAAGCAACCTCCTTAATTCTTCATCAAAGGTCAAGTGTAAGGCTTTGTATGGACTTAAGCAAGATCCACATGCATGCTATGACAAGATACATAAGCTCTTGGTTTCTCTTGGTTTTACATGTATTCCAATTGAAAGCACACTTTATGTATGCAAAGATGGGGCTTACAATATTTTTTCTTTATGTTGATGGCATTCTCTTGATTGAGTCACATGATGAAAAAATTAGCATGTTTATGGCTGCTTTGTAGAATACTTTTGATGTCATATATCTTGGCCTTTTGGAGCATTATCTTGGCATCCAATTTGTATCCATTGAGGGGGGAATTGTTGTGCATCAAAAAAAGTATATCGAGAAACTAATTCAACATTTTGGTTTTGACAGTTGTAAGCCTATCTCAACACCAGTGGAAATAGGATTAAGATTTTCAATCGAGGATGTAGATGATGCATTTGATACTTCTCTTTATCAGCAAGTTATGGGATGTTTGATATATGCATGTAACGCAAGGCTGGACATACAGTATGCAATTTCCCAATTGACTAGATTTATGCATAGCCCTAGCACTAAGCATTGGCAAGTAGTAAAGCATGTGTTTAGATATCTCAAGGGCAATTTGAGTTTGGGTCTCTTTTATGGTATAGATGCTTAGCATACTTGCATGCTTTTATAGATAGTGATTGAGTTGGTTGATATGATACATGGGTGTCCACGTACTAGTGGTAATTCCTTTTTCCTTGGAGGATAATGCATATGTTGGTTGAGTAAGAAGTAACCTATTGTGGCCACATTGAATTGTGAAGCTGAGTACAAGGCCATATTCATAGCTATAGTGGAGTGTATATGGATGAGACACCTACTGATGGATCTATGCATGGATATTGATGCACCTATGCATATTCTCACTAAAAGTCAGAGTGTATTGGTGGTTATAAGAAATCCGGTGTTTCATGAGTGCACAAAAAACATTGAGTTTCATTATAATTATGCCAAAGAGCACCTTCATGCTAGAGATATTGATTTAGTATATGTGCCTAGAAAAAATGTGGCACAGATATTCACCAAAGCTCTTCTAGAAGAAAATTTTGAAGAATTTCACAAAGCCTTATGCTTATTACCTTGTGGGGGCTGATCTTCCAATTCCTTTATGTGTTCACATCATTCATTCAATAGGGGTTTGTTACACCTATGTGTCCCTTGAGTAGCTTTGATGTGAACTGTGTCATTATCAATGGAACATTTTATTCTAGTGTTGGCTAGAGGTTTTTCACCCTTGCAACCACATATACATGATATACTCATAAGTGGTTGTGTTTTGTACATAGGGATTCAATTATAGCTCTCACTTTACTCATTTTCATATTATTTATCATCTATTCATAGATAGCTCTTCCAACCATCATGTGTCTCTAAGCTTTGATCTCCTTTTGTTCTCTTGTTTTTACTTCTATTTGTGCTTCCTCACTCACTCACACACCCAACAAGTTGTCCATGTGGGCCTATGAGGTGAAGACTTTTGATGTTGTTTCTAGGTACAATCTTGTAAGATACTTGGCATGATTCTATGTTTTCACATGAGGTACTTGTTTTTTATGGCTTTCGCTTGTGGTTTGGGTGCATTACTATCATCTTTGCATCTTCAGATAGGTAGCTAGGCTAATACATAGTTAGAAATAGGTTAGAACCAAAAATTAGGGTTATATTTTTAAATGCCTCCACTAAAACTTAGAATTATCTTCTTCTTCATCATTTCCCACTTCTTCTTCAGATTTCTTCTTCTCTACTATCATCGAGGGTTTTGGTGGTGGTAGTAGTAGTAGTAGTGGTAGTGGTAGTGGTAGTGGTAGTGGTAGTGGTAGTGGTAGTGGTAGTGGTAGTGGTAGTGGTAGTGGTAGTGGTAGTGGTAGTGGTAGTGGTAGTGGTAGTGGTAGTGGTAGTGGTAGTGGTAGTGGTAGTGGTAGTGGTAGTGGTAGTGGTAGTGGTAGTGGTAGTGGTAGTGGTAGTGGTAGTGGTAGTGGTAGTGGTAGTGGTAGTGGTAGTGGTAGTGGTAGTGGTAGTGGTAGTGGTAGTGGTAGTGGTAGTGGTAGTGGTAGTGGTAGTGGTACTTGAGTAGCCGAGTACTACTTAAGTAGCAAAAAACGTGCTTAACTTTCTGCCAATGCTTGACACTTGGGCAATGCATAAACCTTCTCATCTATGAGACAACAAACTGAATATCTGGCCAAGTAATACATAAGTAAATCAAGCATCCAACAGCCTATTGATAGAGAACAACATCAAATGCATCTCCAGCATCATGAAGACTCAATCATAAACTTGTCTCCATAGGAGTGGTGATAGGTTTACAGTCTTCAAGGCCAAAATATTGCAATAATGTGTGTCAATGTATTTCGTTTGACAAAGAGCTATTCCGCAATCAACTTGCATAAACTGGATGCCCAAATAATGATCCAAATGCCCCAAATATAACATCTCGAATGAGGCATGAAAATCAGCCTTAAAATTAGCAATATGCTTTTCATGAAGACCAATGAGTAGCATGTTGTCAACATACACAACAATGATCAGATGCACATTATTAGCACGCTTAACATATAAGGTGCTTTCAGTTGGACTATTCTCTAAACCATGTGCAATTAGATAGGCATGCATCTTTTCATACCAAGCATGTGGTACTTGCTTTAAACCATATAACGCCTTCTTTAATCTGCACACCTAGTTTTGATGCCCTTTTTGCACAAAGACACAAGGGTGAAAAACATATACTTCTTCATGCAAGTCACCATTCAAAAATGCAATATAAAATGTCCAACTGATTTAGATTCCAACCATGATGAGTTGCAAGTGCATAGATGCTTCGAACAGTAGTCATTCGGCAAGTAGGAGCAAAGGTCTCATCAAAATCAATGCCTCTTTCCTCAGCATAACCTTTTGCAACAAGTCTAGTCTTATACCTGTCAATTGTTACATCAGGCTTATGCTTAAGCTTGTATACCCACTTACTGCCAATGGCCTTCTTGCTGGTAGGCAAGTCACATAAAGACCAGGTACCATTTCTCATTATAGCATCATATTCAGTTTGGGTAGCACCCATCCAATTTTCTAAATTTTGTGCTTCATCAAACAAAACAGGCTCATTCTCATCACATAGATTAGGGGTGTAGCTCAAGCGTAAGCACCACCTCCTTTACTTGTCAATCCGCGGAGACGTGAGGACTGGTATGAAGACCACGAGCAAGTGAAGGCACAGGTGCGTGAGTGAAAGCACACTAACATGCACACACATACACACACACGCGCACAAAGTAAGATCAAAGAGCAGAACAATGGAAAGCTTAGATTGCCAAAGAGTTCTCCTACAAAAGTTCTATTCTCTAACCGGCTAACCCCCAAAATGAGCTCTCTAGCTCTTTTTATAGTCTTTTGACTAGTTTTGGCCCTGTCCAGACCTAGTGTCCGGCCTAGTTAAAAATTAGGTTCCAGGGCTTATTTGAGGGCTCAAACGAAGTCTAAAAATTATGAAAATTGGTACGATGTTACTTCTAATACTCCTCAAGCTCGAGGACTCCTCGGCTTGAACAAAATGGAGTTACTAAAAATAGATAATGGTATTTACAATGGTTTTTAGTGATGAAAATCACTATTTTTATAAGGGATTCTTCTGAAAATTTGACATACACTTCTTGGAGCTCCCTACTTGCTCCCTTTCCTTGTGTGTCCACCTTTTGATATGCTTCTGTGCTTTGTCCTTGACTTTGAGCTTCAACACTGCTTCAATCAACACTCCCCCCCCTCTCGAGTCTGTCGTCCCTGACAGACCCTTGTTGGAAGGGCTGTTTTATGTAGTGCTTTGAGAGGTGGTGTCCATCCGTTGTATGAGCTGGTTCTTTGGATTCCAGCAAGAATGTGTCGTTGTGAGCTTTCAAGACGGCAAGTTGCTCAAAAGAGGTTGTCAAGAGTGATTTGGAGCAACTACTGGCTTCAATGTGCTTCCGAGAGATGGATGTTGTTCCCAAGATGTCCGCTAGCTCTTCCGAAGATGATGTTGAGAGCAGTCATGCCAACTACTCATAACCCATGATGAATGATGGGTAAGTGTGCTCGTGCCTGGGTTGAAAAAAGTATGTGCCTTGTGCACGGCCTTGTAATGTAGCCCTACGCATGCTTACTTGGAAAATGCATTGGAAGAAGTATGGTGCAAGAAGTGCTCGAGGGTATGCTGACGAAGAGGTTTCCTAAACTAGCATGGTTATGGTGTTTCTATAGTAAAGATACTTACCATGGAGAAGGTTGATGGATGTTTGTCTCTTCGTGTTGTACACTCGGCCTTTGGGATGGAACTTTGTTGATGACTGTCCATGTTGATCGTCCACTGATGAGATCATTTGAGTGGTGTATCCCCTCTCCTCTGTTCAAAGCAACCTTTGTCAGTAACAATGTGCATTTCTGAGCTTGGGCTCATGCACGTTCACTTCCCTATATTGACACTCAGAGGAGTGTTGGACACGTGCCGTTTTCTAAGAGATTACCATGCTGATTGACATAGACCATTCATCAGTGCTACTGTTCCATACTGGTTTAGGAGATACTGAGAATTGAATTGCTTTATATTCCTTGGCAAGCAACATCGGGTAACTACACCAAGCTGAGTTTCACATATTCTCTTTAGCTCACCATATGCAGGAGTCTTCTCCTCTAGAACTACCCTTTGCAGATATCTCCTTGGATGCTCTGGTACATGAAGTAATCAAGCATCACTCAAGTTGCGGACCTTCAAACTCTGCATTCCTACCATGGTAAGAGAAAATCATAGTTGTAGGTGCCTTGTTCATGCCAAATGCTTGTCATCTACCAGATAAGGCAGCAATAATCTCACTGCTGGCCGAGACACACTTCTATCCAACTTGATAAATGCCTAGTAATCAACAGTTCCACCTTCAACTAAGCATGACTCATTCATGTTTCATAAGCAAATTTTTTTTTATTTTTTTTATTTTTTATTTTTTATTTTTTTTTTTTTTTTTGGAGGAACAGAATATCACAAATCAAGAACACAAAAGTTAGTATCAATAGAAATATTTGACATATGTCACTATGCTCTTGTGCGTGGGATTCTCAAGTGTGTCTATGCACGGCCGTGTAATGTGGCCCTATATTAATGCATACTTTGGAAATGCATGACCTGAATGGTGCAAAAGACAGGGTTGTGCAAGGAGCACATTGTTGTTGCTCGTTCGAGGCGTTCGATGTTACTTGTGGAGGTTGATGCCGACCTTAGTGGAGGTATCCATTGAGTCTCGAACTAATGTAATCCTCCTTATTGGAGTCCATTTTAGAACAACATTTGGCACTGTAGAGGTCACTTCAGGCGTCTTGGTCTTCGGATGCTTTCTGAACTGTGGTATCCAGTGTGGTTGACGTTTTGGTTCGGTGGAGGCTACTTGCACTTTTGGCTTCCAAACCCATATCCTTTTTGCATGTCTTCCTATTAATGTTGAATAGCTGATTTGATCTTCCTTTGGTCTCTGTACGTGGTTCTTACCCTTTTCTCTTTTTGGCTGCTTTGTTGAAACCTTTTGCATGTGGAAGAACAAAGGTTGTTGTGGATGTAGGAGCTTCTTAGGTATCCACATCTGTAATTGCCCTTGTTGAGCTGCAGCTAACTTCTTAGGCACCCAAACTTGTTGGATACCTTGTGATTGAGTTTGTCTGAGCTGCTTCCTTCGTCTTCTGGTCTGGTTGGTTTGCATGGATGGAATTTGTGGGGGCAAGGTTGGTGGTTGCTCTCCTTTGCGTACCCATATCTGTTTCATGCTCGGAACTGCTTTTTTATCGAATGGTGTCTTTCTATTTGATGTAGCAGTTGTCGTGAATGGTTGTGTTTGCTTGTATGGTGGACTCACTACTGTGGCTACTTGATTCTTTGGAGAAGAAGAAAGATCCACCCGCTTTCGAACCTGGTCTTCCACGATTGACTCCTTCTGCATCATAGAGCTTTTGACACATACAACATCTTCTTCCATATGATTAGTCTTGGAAGAACTAAGAGAGTGTGTGGTGCCATGATTTTGGAGCAAGCAGTTCTCTAATTCTAATGTAATGCATTGTTCATGTACCCAAACTTGAAGAATTTGACTTCTTAGGTTTAAGTTAACTGCATGGTCATAGATCCAATCTTGACCCAAGACAAGTGGTTCTGTAAGGTTCGCATCTTGACATACTAGCGCTTTGACTTTCATTGGAACATCTTGAAGGTAGATGGGAAGTTCCACCTCGCCCAAACAAGGGGTTTCCACACCTCCCAATCCTATGAGATAAGCTTCTATGGGATTGATTTTCAACTGCAAGTCTTGGCAGTAGGAAAGTCTAACTGCACTGCTTGCTGCACCTGAGTCAATCAATGTTTTCACCGTCCTTGCACCCTTCCCTTGTCCCATCGCTATGGTCACAAAGGGACGTCGATCAATTATTCGAGAAGTAGATTGGCACATGTCCATGTGATATTTGGGAGCTTTTGTGTTGATATCTAGGCCTAGTCGTCGTAACTTATTTCTTCTGATGCGCTCTCTAGCCTCTGCTTGTGCTTCTTCTCTAACCCTTAACTCCTCTTCTTTTCGCTTCTTAGCAGTGTTGAGTCTCATGAGCATTTCCTCTGTAAGAGGTTCTTGATATAACTTGACTCGACAACCACTTATATAGTTTGGTAAGATATCACCTTCTAAAGTGGCCAATTGAACTGCACCACTAGTGGAGAGTCTATTAATGATCATGGGTCCATATCCTCGTTTCTCCAGCTTGCGGGCATGTTGCTTTAGCGTATAAACCAGCACTAGATCTCCTTCCTTCAATCCCTTATCCTTTACATGGGCATCGAAGTATGCCTTTTGCCTTTTCTTTGCAGCGTAAATGCCTGCTGCTGCCCGTAGCCTCGTCTCACCTAAGCGTTCTAGATCAAAGATTCTAGAGGACAATTCATGCCCATTCCACTCATACTCTTGTGCTACTTTTAAGGCAGGGATTAAGAAATCCAATGGTAACACAGCGTTCTGTCCGAAGACCATCTGAAATGGGGTGGCATTGAGTACCGTTTTGTAGGCAACTCGATAAGCCCAAACAGCATGATGAAGTTGTTTGTCCCAGTCAGAGCGTTTATTATTTACCAGTTTTGTCAATACGTTACAGAGGATCTTATTGGTACTCTCGGCTTGTCCGTTGGCTTGTGGGTGATAGGGGGCTGATTTCTTATGTATCACCAAGAATTCTTGGAGAAGATTTTCAATGACTTCATTCAAGAAGTGTGTACCTCTATCACTAACCAACTCTATTGGTAACCCATATCTAGTGAACACATTTTCGAATAAGAACTTAGCCGTCGTTTGAGCATCATTCTTTGTCGTGGCTTTTACTTCCACCCACTTTGTAAGGTAATCTGTGGCTACAATAATGTATTCTGCATGGGAGTTTCTAGCTGGGGGGTTGATGGGACCTACAAAGTCTATACCCCACTTTGAAAATGCACGTCCTCCCATCATTGGCCTCAAAGGCATCTCATCTTTTCTTATCGGATATTGGGCACGTTGGCATGTGTCACATTTCTTCACATAAGTATGTGCATCCATATGAAGAGTGGGCCACCAAAGTCCTGAGAATAGAATGGTCTTAATTACTCTGTCAGGCCCAAAGTGTCCACCTGCAACACCGCTATGTGCAGCTTCTAAGACTTTCAAATAATCTGATTCATGAACGCATAGTCTTAGGTAACCATCCTTGCCTCTTCGATATAGGTTGTCTCCTACTAAGGCATAGTCTTGAGCCTCTTGCTCCATGCTCCGTTTTCTTGCAAGACTAGCCTGATTGGGTAATGTTCCCGATCTCATGAACTCAACCAATGGAGCACTCCAATCTGGGATTAATGACACATGATAAAGAGTGGCATGCTCCACTGGGGGTCTTTTCTGGCACACTGGACAATTTTGGATCCACTCCTGTATTTCTTTGTCCATGCTAGGCCAATACACTCCTAAACGTTTTAGATTCTGCAATGTTCGTTGTTTAGGGTAGTGATTTCCTAGCAGTCCCTCATGGGCGTGTTGCAACCAACTAGTATGTTCATCGTCCTCGACACAACAAGCTAATACGCCCTCGGTATCTTGCTTGTACATACTTCCGGCCAATATTTGATACTTTTGTGATTTTACAATTTCTTCTTTGCTTGTTTTCACATTTTTATTTGCAGGCCCGAAGGTTAGGACGGGTATCAACTTATTTGCCCATTTAGGAGCAACTTCTAAATTGAACAAATAAGCATCGGGCAATTCATCAGACACTCCTTGCGGTGACTCTCCTGAAGTGATGCGAGAAAGATGGTCTGCCCTAAGATGGGTTCTACCTTTCCTGACAACAACTTCAAAGTCGTATTCCATTAGTAAGAGGAACCATCTTACTAAGCGGCCTGTATTGCAAGGTTTATTGACCAAATATAGTAAAGCTTGATGATCAGTGAAAAACTTGAACTTATTGGCTAATAGATAGTGTCTAAATTTTTTCACAGCATATACCATACCTAAGCCTTCTCTCTCCGTTGTGGTATAATTTCGTTCAGCTGCATTTAATTGCCTACTAGCATATGCTATCGGCAAATCTAGGTTTCCTTCACCTGTGGGTTGTGCTAGCACACATCCTATTGCATGATTGGAGGCATCGACATGGACATGAAAGGGTTTACTCCAATCCGGAGTAGTCAATATTGGTGCTGTGCACAAACGTCTTTTCAACTCATTGAAGGAATTCTCGCATTCCTCGTTCCACTCAAAATTTGTTAACAACCCATAAAGAGGTTTAGCTATGATGGCATACATGTGGATAAACCTACGGTAATATCCACAATGGCCCATAAAGGCTTGTACCTCTTTAACATTCCTCGGCCTGGACAGCTCTGCTATTGCTCTTACCTTGTCTTCATCTGTTGAAATTCCATTCTTGGAAACAATGTGACCTAAGATCTTACCTTGTCGTACCATGAACACACACTTCTCTGGGTTCAGACACACTCGATAATCTCTACACTTGTTGAAGATTTTTCTGAGCTCAGGGATGTGGTATCTTCTTTGTTGGGAATGAGCACATAAGTCATCCACATATACTTCCAAGTTCTTTCGCAAGAACTCTTTGAAGACGTGACACATGAGCCTTTGAAATGTTGCAGGTGCATTGGTGAGACCGAATGGCATCACACGAAATGCAAAGATTCCCCATTCTGTGGCGAAAGCTGTTTTGTGTTGATCTTCTGGGGCAATGGCTACTTGATTGTAGCCCGAAAACCCATCAAGGAAGCTATAAACTTCCTTGCCTGCAACACGCTCCAATAGATGTTCGGTGATTGGAAGTGGGTAACTATCTCTGATTGTAGCGGCATTAACTTTTTTAAGGTTAATGCACACTCGCAATTTCCCATTCTTCTTGGGCACCACCACAATGGGAGACACCCATTCAGTGTGCTCAATCTCATAGATGAATCCAGCTTCAATCAGCCTGTCAATTTCCTCCTTTATTTTGGCTGCATAATTGTCATTATATGTGTAGGGCTTTTGTTTGGTGGGCTTGGCATCAGTCGTCATGGGTATAGTATGAGAGCAAATTTTTGGGTCTACTCCCTTCAAGTCTCTATAGTGCCACGCAAACACGTCCCTATATTCCCTTAATAGAGCTACAAGCTCTGCTTCTTCTTTTGCACTTAGGTCGTCTCCTATGTACGTACATCGCTCTTCGTTCCCTTCAATGGTCACTACAATTTTTTTGGTCTTTTCTTTATTGTCATATGCTTCTCCTATAATGGCCTCTCTCTTAGGCATTCGTACCAAAATTTTTCGGTCTTCCACTTCATATTTCTTGAAATTTTCTGGTACTTCAAACAACGATTCTTCCTCTTCTTGTTTCACTGCTTTTCTTTTCTTTTTCTTTTGACCTCCTTCACCTCCTTCCTTTGAATTTATCGTTTTAATACTCGTGAGGGGTTCTTCTTCTTTTTGGGTTAACACTCCTATGTCCTCTAAATAGTGTTCCTCTGAGTCAAAGTAAGTATCCATCACAATGGATTCTAGATCGTCATCATTCTCTTCTTCTTCTATGAACTCACTAGGATCACACTCTTCCAACAGGGGCTGACACATGAACACTGAAATATCATAACCCTCCTCATCACAGTGAGGTGTCCATTGTTCTTCATTGACTGCTATGTCCATGGTAGCTAAGATTTCTGCCCAACCATGAGGCTCAAATTCCTCATCTGGAAATATCATTGGTGTATAGGCTGGGTCTTTTATTGGTCTATCTCCTGGGGACGTTCCTTCCTCTCTTGCTTTTAGACGCTTTTCCTCTTCCTCTGCGACCTTGCACATCCACAAGTGAGTATCTTCATGCAGCCAGGATGGATCAGGTGAACTTCCAGAATGCACAGAGATTGAATCTTCTTTAGCTTTGTGGATAGGATTCCACTGTAGGGGTGGTACATCTCTGAAGGTGTAATCCTTCAGATTGACCTTGGTGGTGACCCCTAAGTGCTGTAAGTACAAGGAGTTGGTTCCCCAATCCTGTACTATTTGCAATTGTCGTAGGAAGGGTCTTCCTAGGATCATCTCGTAGACATTATTTTTTTCAAAGTCACATATAGCAAATGTATGTTCAAACTCTACACCACAAGTGGTTAGAGTTATCCCTTCGAGCAATCCTAGAGGTCTTTCAAAATGACCATCTGCCATTTGAAGTTTCATTCTTGTTGGTCTTAATGTGGGTTTGCCCCATCGCTTCCACAAGGAGGTGGTCGCAATAGCAACACCAGCACCTGAATCTATGATTGCTTTGGTTGTGTAACCTTGATAGGTGATTGGAAGATAAGTATTACCTTCTTCACCTTCACTCACGTCCCCGATTTTGTCTAGAGGTATCTCTGGTACTTTCTGCTTAGAGCCTTCTTTTGGCATATTGGAATCAAGTTCTGGAACCTGATCCTTCACATGATTCCAGAGCTCAGGTTTTGCTTTGAGCAGCTCTTCCACCGTGAGATGACATTGAACCTTAGTGTTCTTCACGACATCAGTGTTTCTTGGAATCACTGAGTCTTCATTTCTTACCAATATTGTGGGAGCTCTGATCTGGATAGATTCAGATTCCCATGGGCCTGGAAATTGAGGCAGTTCTTCTAAGGTATTAGATTCAAAATCTAACTTTTCGGCTTCTTGTTGTTCTGCTTCATCTCCGTAAATAGATGGAATGTCTTGGGGGAATTGATCCTGAAGATCATCAATCTCAGGAATAGGAGGGGAATTACCCTTCTCCTTGGCCCATTTCTCTTCTTGTATTTCCCGCAAGAATTCTTGAGAGTACTGTTGAAGTGAAGGAGGTATTCCTGAATCCGTGGAATTAGGAACATAAGCTCCCATTGGTGGTGAGCTTCCTCTTTCAATAACTGGTTGAGCCTGTGGAGGTAAAGAAACTTGTGGTTTGTTTACCAACTGCTCTAATCGTTCTAATAAGCCTTGGAAATGCAAATCTGATTTGACAGAGTTTGTCTGATTGAACTTTTGACTAGTCTCAAGTATAGCTTGAGCTTGTTCCACCATTTTCATGCACAATTTCATTCGTTCAATCTCTAAATCCGCTCTAGGGTAACTCTTGTCTAGGTTTGCAGCTGTTGGCCCTTCTTGAAGACGAGCCTCGTAGGCCTTGAACATCATGTCCAAGCCTTCTGGGGTTGGATCTGCAAGAACGGACCCTGGTTGTGGGTTATTTACATTGGGTGGTGGGGTGGAATGAGGTGGAGTGGATGGAGCTTCGGTATGTGAGGGGCTTTGAGATGCAATGTCTTCCATTTTTGTTTTGGTATCCCTTAGGCTTTCTTCTAGCTCGGATAGCTTTTTGTTCCACTTGTGATTAGCCTTCTCTCTGGTATCCTTCCATGTTCTCGGTTTCCTCTTACTAGGCTCTCCTGCCTCACTAGTCTCAGATTGCTCGGATGGTTTTGCTTGTTGTGCAGCCTGTGCCCTAGTAACTGCCTGTACAGGAGCCACATTACTACTACTTGAACTTGAATCTGTCACTAAGCCTACCACATTGATGGGTGTAACCTTGGGTGCACTAGAGGGATTCCTGGGACACTCTCTAGGAAGATGTTCCTTGCCGCACTCAGGACAAAAGCCTTGTATTGTGATGTTTTGTCCTGGTCCCAGAGTTGGTTGGTGGGGACATTCACGAATGAAATGATCGCCCTGGCATCTAAAGCATGGTCCTCTAGGGACTTGTGGTCTTACTTGTCTCAATTGGGGCCTAGTATTTGGATTCGTATACATGACATTGGAGTATTCTGGCTCCCAATTTTGTTCCATAGGTGGTGTCTCATATTGACACTGAGAAGTCTCACTTTGCTCAGGTGACTCTATATAATAAGCATGTGGGCTATCTTCATGGAAGTAGTTTGAACCATGAGCGTGAGAATCATTTTCTGAGACCAATGGGGTTAGTGGCACCAATGCTCTATTAGGGTTCTCCTCCGCCATTGTATACTTAACTGGGATCACATTGGCAGGAGCTGGTGGTTGGTTTCCAAGGACTGGTTGTGGCCTATATGGTGCCTGATATTGCTGCTGATATTGAGGTTGATATTGTTGTGGCCTATAATATGGTTGTTGATACCTACCTTGTGGGTAAGGTTGCGGATAATTTTGTCTAACAGCCTGCCTATTGTAGGGACAATCTTGAGCCGTGTGGTTTGTGTATTTTCTCTCAATAGTGCAATATGGAGCATTCCTTTCTCTAATGTTTTGGTTTTGCATTGGGCATACATTAGCCATGTGGTCGCCCCCACAAGTATAACACCGATTCACTGGAGTGACTCTCTGTGTTTGTTTATTTTGGACTCCCAGCTTCTTGGCAACTTGCTCAGCTATCTCCTCTATTTCCGTGGAGATTTTTGAAGTATGACTAGTAGAACTATCTGAATCCTTATAGAGTTTGGATAATCCTAACTCCTCACCCAAGTTATCTTCTATGTCAATGCATGTCCGCACGCACTCTTCTATGGATCTAGGCTCTTTCAAATACACATATGATCTTAACTTTGTGCTCAGTAAGCCATCTAAGAACAAAGCCACTTGTTTGGCTGGTGTGGGTAACTCTGGAGCAGGGCATCTTTCTAGGTACTGTCTGAACCTTCTTCCTGCAAGTCGCACTGTTTCTTGGGGTGTCTGCTTGAAGCTGTGGATCAAGGATGATGTGTTATGCCTGATACCACTTTTGGAAAATTCCACAATGAATTCTTCTAGCAGCTGACCTATCTCTCTATAGTTGCGACTGTTTAGAGGTTGAAACCAAGCTAAGGCAGTACCCTTAAGAGTCAAACCAAATGCCTCAAACTGGGTGAATAAGTCTTCAACCTGTTCAGCTCTTAGCACTTGTTTGAACTCCGCCACATGATCATAAGGATCTCCAAATCCATCAAAGTAGTTCTTCATTGTCTTAACCACTTGAGAGGGTCTAAGGGTTCTTGAGTGCTCTCGTGGTCTAGGCAATGGGAAATCATGATCATCTCTTTGATGTCTATGAACTCTATGTCTCTCCCTTTCAGGTCTTTCCGTCCCATATCCTGATTTGTCTCTACCTACAGTGTCTGCAAAGTTTACCTCCGGTCTCTCTCTAGTTCTTTCCCTCTGGGTTTCATGAGCCTTGGATGATCCGGCTCCTTGGAGGCCCTGGGAAACATTAGATCTTGGTGGAGGGAAAATTGATTCACCTTGCCAAGTGTAAGCATGTCTGTCATGATCTGATACCAAGAATAATTTTTGAGATGTGTGATCTAGATAGACAGCTTTCCCTGGTATCTCTGGGTCCTTGAATTCATAGATGGTGACTACTGGGATGGGTTGATCTGGCCTAAATCTCCAAAAGGCTTCCTCCGTTTCTCTATTCACGAATAGTTCTATGCCTTTGTTATCTTGAGGAATCCATTCTGGAGTGAGCACTCTGGTTAAGACTGACTTACCTCTAGGGGTCTTGGGTTCTCCTCCTAGGCCTCCTTGCTCTAGGTCTCCTATCTCATTCTCAGGAATGATATTTCCAAACTCATCTGTCCTATCTGGTAAGTTGGTAACCACATACATGGTTCCTTCCTTATCAATGTAAGCACCCTCTTCAAACTTGACCACTGGGTGTTCAAGTCCAAAGGGTTGGTCAGGATTTTTGAGTTGAACCACTGATCGCCTTAGACCATCCTCATAGATGCGAGCACCTAATTGGTTGGTCCTGATAAACTCCAATTGGGTCTTATAGGGACCTTCTGGTGTCTGTAAATAGGCAATGCCTGTGCCACGTGTGGGTCTTTCCATGCTAAAAGACATTTCTGAGTCACTGGTTTCTGAACTTCGTGTGTAAGGATAACCACTAAGCTGTTGAGCCCAAGACTTGGCTGTGTGGTTGACACTAGCTTCAGAAGATCTGAGGCTTTGTCTGTCTCGGCCCAAGTGCCTGCCTGATCTAAGGTTCATATGCCTGATTTATCTACCTCCTTGAACCTAAGCACACTCTCGTTGCAGGTTAATTTGCACCAATCACTTTGTTCTTTTTGAGTTGAATATTATGTTTATGGTCTTGTCTGAAATCGTGTCGTCAGGAGTACTTAAGTGAATTTCCGCACTTGATGAGTGATCGACTCCAGTTTACCTTTTGTCCCTTAGAGTTTTCGCACTTAAGACCTACTTAATTCTTGCACTTGGTTGATTAATACTCTTGGACTTGATTCGTGCCTAACGTTGCCCTAATTAATTACCACACCTAAGTCGTACTTAGCCTAGGCTAGGAATTGACAAAGGAGGGTTGAGAGATCTTCCAACCTCAATTAGCTGGTTGACCCAACTGCTACACAAGCCCAGGAAGCCTTCTCCCAAGCTTGGTACTCACCCTTGCTAGCTTGCTTTGGATTTCCTTTGATTGTCCTTGCTAAACCTGGAAAAATCCAATATTAGACCAATTCACAGTTGGATGATCAAGCACTTGAGTATATACACCTTTTAAGTCCCTTCCCTTTTGCCCAATTTTTCAATGCTTGCCCCCTGGCTTCCTAGTCCCAAACTAGGTCAACCTCAAAATAGCTTATCTAAAAATAGATGTATCCTTTAAGAAAAAAACAGTTGAGGTCACGTAGTACTCGTCAAGAGCTTTCTAATGAGCTATTAAGCTCAAAAAACGGACTTCGGATGAAAAAGTTATGACCGTTCAGGCCCTGGGGGGAAAAAACTGATAAACAGGTTTTTCTCCAAATATGAGCTAAGGGGTCTCCTATGAGTATAATCACCCAAAAATTTCCCAAAAATTGCCCCAAAATTGGCCAAAAAATGAAACCCTAAAATTTGCGATGGGGGTGGACAATCGCGATGGTCTGGGACAATCGCGATGGTCTGGGACCGTCGCGATGGCGTGAGGGTGCACCGTCGCGATGGCGTGAGATTACACAATCGCGATGGTCTGGGATGGGACCGTCGCGATGGCGTGAGTTTGGACCGTCGCGATGGCGTGAACTTGGACCGTCGCGATGGCATGGACTTACACAATCGCGATGGTCTGGGATGGGACCGTCGCGATGGCGTGAACTTGCACAATCGCGATGGTCTGACAGCGATGGTCTGACCGCGATGGTCGGGCTGCCACGTGGCACCGTCGTCGCGATGGCGTGAGCCAATCGCGATGGCGAGACACAATCGCGATGGTCAGAGACCGTCGCGATGGTCCGGCCAAGCCGTCGCGATGGCGTGAGCCAATCGCGATGGTGTGACACAATCGCGATGGTCAGAGACCGTGGCGATGGTCCACCAAAATGTGATTTTTTGCAATGCAAGTATGGATTCCTAGTGGCACAAGTGTGCTCTACACGCTGGTGTGGTCGCCTTCTCCAAATTCCGAACTTTGCAGACCATCGCGATGGTCTGACACACTCGGAATTTTCGGACAGAGACTGAAAATTTTACCTTTTCCAAGCTTTCCTGATGCACTGGAGATGAAGATGATGAAGAAGATGAAGAAGAAGGAAAATTCAAAAACTGAACTGAAAATGATGATTTTTTTACCTTCCAACGTCGCTACTCTACGTCTTACCGTCACACGCTCGTCCTCCAAGCTCTCTCCCCGGCAACGGCGCCAAAATTTGGTGTAGCTCAAGCGTAAGCACCACCTCCTTTACTTGTCAATCCGCGGAGACGTGAGGACTGGTATGAAGACCACGAGCAAGTGAAGGCACAGGTGCGTGAGTGAAAGCACACTAACATGCACACACATACACACACACGCGCACAAAGTAAGATCAAAGAGCAGAACAATGGAAAGCTTAGATTGCCAAAGAGTTCTCCTACAAAAGTTCTATTCTCTAACCGGCTAACCCCCAAAATGAGCTCTCTAGCTCTTTTTATAGTCTTTTGACTAGTTTTGGCCCTGTCCAGACCTAGTGTCCGGCCTAGTTAAAAATTAGGTTCCAGGGCTTATTTGAGGGCTCAAACGAAGTCTAAAAATTATGAAAATTGGTACGATGTTACTTCTAATACTCCTCAAGCTCGAGGACTCCTCGGCTTGAACAAAATGGAGTTACTAAAAATAGATAATGGTATTTACAATGGTTTTTAGTGATGAAAATCACTATTTTTATAAGGGATTCTTCTGAAAATTTGACATACACTTCTTGGAGCTCCCTACTTGCTCCCTTTCCTTGTGTGTCCACCTTTTGATATGCTTCTGTGCTTTGTCCTTGACTTTGAGCTTCAACACTGCTTCAATCAACAAGGGGTAGCTATATCATAGCAATTTGATGCAAAAGAGGCACTATGAGAGCCTAAAAATGTACGATATGATAGAGGTGCATCTAATTTTCTATCATGCAAAGTCTACACTAGCCATTTTGGCATAGCTTTTGCCTCCTCAATATTAGTGCTATCATCAACAAGTGCATCATGCAAATCTACATCAGAAATGGAATGATCTGCATCATCACATGAAACCTATAAAGGCTGAGAGGTTGCCTCATTAGGACCAGCACTAGACTGTCCACCTGTAAAAAGAGGCAAGAAATTATCATACATGCCTTTGGAGCTAACAAATGTCTTCTTAGTACATGAAAGTAGTGGTTGAATAGCATCTTCCACAAAAACAACATCATGGCTAACCAAAATGCGTTTAGTCTGTGGACGATACAGAAGATAGCCTTTGCCTTTAGAACTGTACCCAACAAAAATATATTTCACTGCTTTATCATCCAATTTCTTGCGTTGTTGTTCAAGCACTAATGCATATGCCAAACAACCAAAGACGCGTAGGTAAGCAACAGATGGCTTGCGACCATGCCAAGCCTCATATGGAGTGATAGACTTCAATGCTTTAGTGGGCCACCTGTTAAGTACATATGTTGTAGACATGACATCCTCAAGCCAAAAACTATGTGGTAAAGCCTAACTCATGACCATACACCTCACCATCTCCATGAGTGACCCGTTCTTCTTCTACTACTACTACTACTACTACTACTACTACTACTACTACTACTACTACTACTACTACTACTACTACTACTACTACTACTACTACTACTACTACTACTACTACTACTACTACTACTACTACTACTACTACTACTACTACTACCACCACTACCACCACTACCACCACTACCACCACTACTACCACTACTACCACTACTACCACTACTACCACTACTACCACTACTACTACTACTACTACTACTACTACTACTACTACTACTACTACTACTACTACTACTACTACTACTACTACTACTACTACTACTACTACTACTACTACTACTCTTGTTGTTGCTACTACTACTACTACTACTACTACTACTACTACTACTACCACTACCACTACCACTACCACTACCACTACCACTACCACTACTACTACTACTACTACTACTACTACTACTACTACTACTACTACTACTACTACTACTACTACTACTACTACTAATAATAATAATAATAATAATAATAATAATAATAATAATAATAATAATAATAATAATAATAATAATAATAATAATAATAATACTATTGTTGTTTTTGTTGCTATTGCTATCGCTACTTGTACTACTACAACACTACTACTACTACTACTACTACTACTACTACTACTACTACTACTACTACTACTACTACTACTACTACTACTACTACTACTACTACTACTACTACTACTACTACTACTACTACTACTACTACTACTACTACTACTACTACTACTACTTCTACTACTTCTACTACTTCTACTACTACTAACTACTAACTACTAACTACTACTACTACTACTACTACTACTACTAATAATAATAATAATAATAATAATAATAATAATAATACTATTGTCGTTGTTGCTGCTATTGTTGCTATTGCTATTTCTACCGCTATTGCTACTTGTACTACTACACTACTACTACTACTACTACTACTACTACTACTACTACTACTACTACTACTACTACTACTACTACTACTACTACTACTACCATTGCTGATGCTACTACTACTACTACTACTGCTACTGCTACTGCTACTGCTATTGCTACTGCTACTGCTACTGCTACTGCTACTGCTACTGCTACTGCTACTGCTACTGCTACTGCTACTGCTACTGCTACTGCTACTGCTACTGCTACTGCTACTGCCACTGCCACTGCTACTGCTACTGCTACTGCTACTGCTACTGCTACTGCTACTGCTACTGCTACTGCTACTACTACTACTACTACTACTACTACTACTACTACTACTACTACTACCACCACTACCACTATTATCAATGTTCTTTGTGCTAATGCTACTATTACTACTATTGCTACTATTCTTTCCACCATTAATATCACCACTACTAGTGTTGGTACAACCATTGTTATTGCCATTACTAATACTTCTTCCACTGCCATTTCTATTGCTATTGTTGTTGTCATTTCTATTACTACTACTACTTTTTTTTGCAAATATTCTTATTACTATGTCATCTACTACTACTACTACTACTACTACTACTACTACTACTACTACTACTACTACTACTACTACTACTACTACTACTACTGCTGCTACTACTACTACTACTACTACTACTACTACTACTACTACTACTACTACTACTACTACTACTACTACCACCACCACCACCACCACCATCACTACTACTACTTCTACCACTACTACTACTGCTACTGCTACTGCTATTGCTATTACTACTACTGCTTCTATTGCTACTGCTATTGCTGCTATTGCTGCTACTGCTGCTGCTACTACTACTACTACTACTACTACTACTACTACTACTACTACTACTACTACTACTACTACTACTACTACTACTACTACTACTAATAATAATAATAATAATAACAATAATAATAATAATAATAATAATAATAATAATAATAATAATAAGTACTCTACTACTATGGTTATTTCTTTTTCTACTACTACTCTTATAATTACTACTATTTTCTATTGCTTCTATTATTGTTGCATTTATAGTTATTGTTGTTGCTACCTATCACTCTGGCACAAAGATGAGTATCAACATGAGGACGTCAACCTCATAATTCTCAATCCGAGAGACATGAGGGTGGTACGACGGCCATGAGCAAGTGAGAGTACAAGTGTGTAAGTGAGAAGCACAGGCCCTCTCTTTAATTTTTATTTTCTTTGCTTGGTTTACCACATGCTTCCTTGTCTTGTCAAGCGGCCTCAACCTCCTTGGCTACTGCCAACACCCGCCCCTTTTCATGTTTTTCATCCCTGATAGACTTTTGTTGTGAAGGGTGTGTGATGTAATATGTAACAACATCAGTAGTTAAGTGATGTTCTTTCAGTCTGAGACCTCTTGCTAGATACATTAAGCTATCCCAATTGACAAGGCCCAGTACATCTGGATGTGGAATGTGTAACTCTTCTACATGCAAGGCATGTTCTACTGCAAATAGTTGTAATAAATGTGTGGGTCTGGGAATGAAGATCTTTGAGTGGTATTCCTTGAACCCTATGGAGAACATTTCCTCAAAGTGCTTCTTGTAACAAGCTTGTAGGTACTTGATTCAAGCATGCCAAGAAAAGATTGTGTCGATGGAGGGGGTTTTAATCATATCATAGGCAAAGTCAAGATTACCTTCATTGAAACCTAGAGCAAAGATATATGGGGCTTTGGCATTCCTAAATGTTTTGAAGACCACTGTCATTAACTCAAAAATCTTCATACACATCTTGGCAACAATGTCAGGCACATTCTTGAATCGAGATAACGAGTGGCATATGGTTGATGTCATGTAAGCGATGGTGGGTGGTCCTTTTGATGGAGCGAAGTAAGGATAGTTGATCCAATTTGAGCAACCCTTTGTGATGTTCACCTTGAATACAAATTTAGGCCATGGTCTTTGGGGCGGTACAGGGCAATAGCATGGATCATATTTGATATACAAGGTTGCATTGGGCCAGGTGCACATCATCTCTGGATAGGTCTCCAATAGTCATGTGTGCCAATTAGGTTGAAATAGGGTTCCTTTCTTTGTTGTTTTTTGGTTTCTTCCACTCGGATGTCGACTACTTCTTTAGTTTCGGGTTCCACAGTGGAGAGGGTGGTCTTTCGTATTGTAGTAACCGTGCTTGAAGTTCATCAACATGTTTTTGGAGGTTCTCTAGTTCTTTGGTGTTCTATGGAAGAGAGATGGCTTCGGTATTTGTGTGTTGGACTTGACTAGCTGCTTCTTGAGATCGACATACTCCTCTTCCAATCTTTGGTATGACTCCAAGATGTTCTTCTAATAATATTCAGATGCTATCAAAAGACACAACTTGGAATCGAGTGGGATTGATAGCTGTTCTTGGGGTTCCTTCATGGCAATGTCGAGATTACCTTGATTTTTTTGTTGAAACCTCTTATTCTCCTCCATGGATGTGGACATATGTCTTCGTAGAAGACCTAGATTCTTCTGTAAATTAGCATTCCTTGCATTCTATTCATGTAGCATCTCCTCCAAATCTTGGACATCTACTGTATCCACCATTTGTGCTTTGGTGTTTAGTTCATCATGGCTTGTTGGAGGGTAAGGTACTGATCTTGTAATTCATGGTTAGATCCTTCCAACTTTGTTACTGTAGTTTGTAATTTTTGAGACTCTCTCAAGAAGATGGCATTTCTTTCTTCTAATTGTTGATAATATCATTTGAGTTGTGATACACACTAGATAATTGTACGAAATGTATGATGTAGATGCAAGGGTGATAGGGGTGAATGCAGGGGGAATGGTAGTTGTGAATGTTATACATGAAGGTGCAATTGTTACTAGTGATGCTAATGGAGGGGGGATAGAGGATTATGGAAGTTTGGGGGAGGGGGTGGTACTATAGGGCGGAGAGATGTCCATGGGATTGAACAGTGTCTTGCATGTGGGTACTACCATGAAGAACGGGATGATAGGTGTGGTGCACATGGTGTCCATTTAGAGTGATGCTCTTACAAATGGGTTTGGATCCAAAGAGAATGGTGGAAGGGCAAGCGAGGGCTTCCATGAAGGGAAACCAAAATGATGGTAGAGTGGCAGCAATGGTAGGGGGTCCAAGGATAGAGCTATAAGGGTCGATAGTCAATGGGATTTGGGGGCAAGGGGTATCACGGAGATTGATACTTCCTTTTACGTGGGGTTGGGGTGACCTACTACAAAGGTTACTATAGGAATGCCTATGACCGGTTCAGGAAATTTGGTGGATGTAGTGTATAGAGGGTTGGTGATGGCAAAAAAGTGTTTCCTAGGAAGTGGGTGCTCAGAAGCTAAAGGAAGGTGTGGATGTAGCAATTTGGGTAGTGGTTATGACTAGGGGGGTTACAAGGCGATGAGTGGGGTAGGATCTTGTAGAGAAGTTCAGTGGGGTGACTGGTTGTAGTGCTTTTCGTGGTTGCCTATACCTCGGTGTCAATTGGGGGGGATGGAAGGTGTTGAGGTGAGATTGGCAGGGTTTGTACAAATGTTTCAATCATGAGATTCATGGTTTCCATTCAAGTGGCTTCTTGCCCTATAGTAGCTTTGTGTTCCATCATAGGTATTCTTATATTTTTACTAGTGCATGATCATGTGTCGACATGCCTTTGATCATAGTGAGGTATTGATTTCTATAACATGGTATGAACCAACTCAATCATTCCTAAAGTCTCCGTCAGTAGTTGGAGAGTCGCAGTGAAGTGTAGGTCCACTCCTTCCTCACTTAGAATATGTTCAATTAATGCTTTGTGAGTATTGAAGGAGAGATACAGTGTCATTCTTGCACACTCACGATTGTGTCATAGAATCTTTGTAGCTATGTAGTGTAGGCAAGGGCTCTTGTAGCTTCTCAATGTGGTTCATCATCCTTTCTTCCCTATTGTCTTCATCTTCTTCAACATCTCTAACTTGCTCTTGTTGCCCTTCTTGTTGTTTTTGTTGCTTCTCCCCTTCTTGTTCTTTGCCCAACTCGAGATTTACCTCCTAAAGGATTTTTTCAAAATCTACATTATTGAGCTCTTCTAAGAGAACTCCTCTAGGGAACTCTAGATCAGATGGCACTGGGGGAAAGATTAAACTGGATCCATCTATAGTGCACCATGGGGTTCTAAGTGTGAATGGTTTGACTACCCTTTGTGGTGTAAGGAGATATATCTGGTGTCAGAGTGGTGCCTCTCACTTGCACACAAAGCATCAATCTCCTCATTCTCTTTGATAGTGGAGCCGAAGATTTCCTACTCTTAAACTATTGCACTTTGTTCCAAGAAAGAGCCCTCTGAATAGGAACATTATATGCAAGGCATCAATATATGATTCTCATGAGAGCACAAAAGCCTTGTAGCACTGGCTTATGTGACCATCTCTTCATGCTTGATGAATCTTATCAATAATCCAATGTGGAAGATTGATCCTCATGTTTTGCATGTCAGCTAAATGCAGGTTGAACCAAACCTTTTTTTGCAGAATTGTGAACCTATCTTGTCCTAGGAATGTGAAATGTTGCATATGTATACTCAAATGCACTACGATGTTGCAAGTCATAGACAACATGTCTCTGAGCTTCGTAAGATTTTGATTCTTCATGTTTTTTGGAAACAACCCTTCCTTCTGAGTGGGGATATGCATACCTCTCATATCTGGGGTGTCTTGAACTAGATTATTGGTTAGACGAAATCCTTTTAACTCATTTACATGCATTAACGATGGAACCACAAATGTGCTTGAAGCTTTGTGGTCCTGGGGGGCACTTAGTGAGTTGATGAAATAGAAACATCATAAGAAGTTTAGTTTTTTTAATTTGGAAGCAAAGTATTCCACCAGGCCTACTTCTTACCACATAAGCTTGAAGTTTGCTATTTTTTGTAGCTTCTCAAATTATCTAGTAAAGAAATGGTATTTTCCCCTTGTTTTGTACTCAATCTCGACTTCCCATATATACACACCTTCTCCTAGAGGCCTTGCCATATCATTGAACCAATGTGAGTTCTTACTAACTCTTGTTTTGTGGCCCATGGGTGGATCCTAAATAGGGATAATTTGCATTGCCAAAATATCCTCTAGCCGCTCCCTCGATTGAGGTAGAATAGGCAAGCTTTCTATGTCAATAGTCTGATAACTAGTCCCTGCCTTAGCGCTCATGCCTCCTATCTCTGCCATTAGCAGTAATGTTAATAAAGTATGTATCACCTAGAAGAATAAAATCATGTAAGTATTGCATTAGAGAAGAGGTGTGTGTACCTAAAAACCAACTTAGGGACTTGTGGAGAAAGAGACTATACCTCAATCCCCCTCAAGTGCATATAGTGGGGATTCACGCTTTATTTATCGATCCGAGGAGTATCAAAACCTATCCGAGTGTATAAAGACGTGCGTTCAAATGATGGTCAATGCAAATGAACTCTCACAAAGTGCAAACAAGTATAAATCCATTCCACACAAGTTTTAGGGATCCGTTGAGATGTCACAACATTTAGAGCAGCAATCAACAGTAAATTGAGCTTTTCTCTCAGCTCCGAACTTTGAATATAGCAAATAGCAGGTCCATTTCGAAGCTCTCAAGAAGACGCATTCAATGGTTGTCTTTTTACTCGATTTTGATGCTCTTGGTTCAAGTTATGAGCAAAATACTGAGTCGTGGGATTGACCTTCCTACACTTCAACACTTCCTACACTTGGCACACACCTTACCAACAATAAACAAGCACTTTCATGGATAGAAAACACTCCCAAACACTCTTTCCAAGCATCAAACATGCATACAATCTCACAAAGAAGAAGATACAAAGAGGAGAAGACACAAATTCGAAATTCTTTGCTCTTGATTCTCACAATGGCAAAAAGTCCCTACAAAGAGTCACAAATTGACTTTTATACATGTGCCCTAAAAATGGCCCTTTCATACAAGAGACCGGCACTTTATTAACTGAAAGGCTAATTTCCTACTAATTTACAAAGATAAGCTACAAATCTCTATGGGTATGCATCTAGAGGACTCCTCTAGTGCATTTACATCTCAAAATATGTTACAAAATGGCTACAATACAAGAATAAAGTGTCCAAATTGGAAAAATTTTGGGGCCCCTCTTTTTCTCTACCTCTTTGCTCTCCTTAGCTCTTCTTTGCTCTGCAACACTCTCCCCCTCTTTGTCTCTGTCGTCCCTTGACAGGCTTCGCTTCTTGTCTGCAGCTCGGTGCCTATAGTCGACCACTGCCCACTTCTATGGAAGTTGTAATGATCTAGGTTTACCAGTGGGCAAGGAACATATCATAACTTGGGGCCTATCGCATTGGTTGTAGCCTCTTCTTCTCTTTTCACCGTACAAAACCCATGTATTATTTTCCAATCGCCCCTTTTAAATCTGGGTTGCTATGTTAAGTTAGGCTGCCACGCATGCAACCAGCGGAAGGTATGAAGGTGTGGATCTTCAGCCTTCGATCTGGACCTTCCGAAGATCAAGAGGTTGAAGCACCTTCTTGGGGCTCTGGATCTACTAGATATCTTCTTGCACTTCTTCATGGATACTTGTTGGCCTTGATCCGCCCTTGTCGTCGACGTACCTTCCCCTGTTGTATGCCCCTGCGGGGCTCTGTGCAGAGATGGGTGTTGCGTGCCCCTGTGGGGCTTCCTGCAGAGATATATCTTCAGATATAATACTTTTAATGAAGCTTCTTTCTTGGTCTCCTTCTTTTCTTCTTTTTGTTGGACTCTCCCTCAACATTGCCCCCCTCCTAAACTCTGTCGTCCACGACAGGCTTTGGAATTCGATGGGAGTATGTTTTATAAACCTTTTGCTTTGTCTCATTAAGCAGATTAGCTTCATGTATCAATAGTTGCTTCCATTGTTCAGCTTTCACACCATCATGTGGTGGATCTCTGTGATTTGCAAAGAAGCTCAATTCATATGCCACCATTCTAGCATTCAGATTCGTTGACATTTTGAGGAAGACTTCAGAGTCGATTTCAAAAAATCCCGTAAAAAATACTTCCTCAAAGGTTTGCATATATGGGCTTGGTAAGAACATGAGCCTTGAATAATATGCCATGATTGTAGGTTGGCTGGGCATAACAGACAGATAAAAAATGAGGATATCTGTGCCCTGGTTAATACCGATGAAGTTTAAAAATGTATATGCTACGTGTTTGAATACTTTCAAAACTGTAAGTATCATGTTGAGGATTTTATTAGTCATTTTGATAGTTAGATTGGGTACTGTTGCATATCGATGTAACCAAAATTCAATGGTTTTCACCATGTAATCCTCAGTTGGTAAGTAATTATGAGGTGGACTTGGAAGTAGCAGGTAATTCAGGCACTGTTTATTGATCACACCACTCTTTTGCATATCCAAAAATTTGGGTGCTTCTCTGCGACGTGGTGTCGGGTAATAGGAAGGATTTACCTGTAATAAATATGGTGTTGCTTGCTAGTGCACCCGCAAAGTATGATTTTTTTCCAAAAATTTTCTCCCCCATACAGGTTGTGCTGCTTCAAATTCCTCTTTAGTGTAATTGAATGTATTGTCTTTGAAGTACAGGTGCTCATCTGGATCCTTTTGTGTGATCTCCTTTATATATTGTCGTGTTTTCTCTTTCAAGAGTCCATACGGAATACTGAAAGGCTTCATTATTGTATCCAAGTCTTTGCCTTTGATTTTGGCTACTTTCGTGACTTTGACCACTTCATTTTCAAAATTTCCTATTAATCGGGACACCAATAGTGCCCGTTCCTTCTGACCTATTTCTGTAGTATATGGCATGGGATGATCATCACATGGTTCCGCCATCTGCTCTTTTATTGGATAATGATAGATCAGGGCAGATAGAGGACGTACCTCTACCTCGTCAGTAGGATTCTCTGGTTGTGGCTCTACTGGTGCCCCGATGTTTGCACTCTTTGTTCTATTTGAGCTTCTAGTTGTGCAAGACATTCAGTCTTTTCCTTAACTTCGTTGAGGGCTATCTATAGTGCATCTTTAGCTGCGAGAAGCTCATTATTGATCTCTGCTATTTGATCTGCATCTTCATTATAGATTACTAAGAGTTTTTCTTTAGCCGCTTTGAGTTGTTTCCTCAGTTGATTTGTGTCTTGAATGTACTTTTGTTCCCATTCTTCTTTTAAGATTTGCTCTTGTTTTAGCAGATTTTCATACTTTGCCACTTGGTCTGTCCATTCTTTTTGGCCGATTACCTTTGTCTCGTGTGTCTCTATCGGTTGGTCATATAACAAGGCCTTCATCAATTCTTTATTCCTGTTGCGTAGATTATCGTTTTCCTCCATATATACCTTGAGCTGTGTTTCTAGCAGATTGCTTCTAGTTTTCATTCTTTCTTTGTCCGCTTCACTTGCTTCATGTTGTCTTTGTAATTCTATTAGTTGTTCTTGGAGCTTGTGATTCTACTCCATTAATGTAGTGCATTGTCCTCTGACTTTGATTATTTTCGTTTCTTTAGATGAAACCACCTATTGAACTTGTATTAGTTGCGCAGACAGTTGTTCACTCATCACTTGAAATTGATTCTTATCTCTCATGGCCTTTTCGTAATCTGCGTCTGTTTCCATCATTTGTTGTGTATCCATGGCCGTTTGTATCATTTGTTTAACTACGGGTTTTAGTTGCGTAACATCAACATTTAACCAAGTTGTCAAAAAGCTAGGTTCTTCCCCTGTGGTAACATCTTTTCCTTGTGCCACATGCAATGTCTTGTCATGGGGTTGCCTAATATGAAGTTGTATCTTTGGCTCAACCCCCTTAACTTATGTCTTACCTTGGGGCGTGTCATCAGGAATCTCAGTCACAATTTGTTCCATATTTTGTTGTGGACATCTTTCTTTTTCCATGCTTGTATGTATTTCTTCTTTTATGGGTGGTACTGCATCTTTATGAGTGATTGAAGCTTCTTCTATGCTGATCTGGGACTTTTTGCTTAACTGAATGAGGTGTGTTTGTTCCATGGATGCTTCTTGGTTTTGTATGTGTGATTGTTGATTGTCTGGCATGACTTCGACCTGGTCTATCTCTGTCCATTCCTCGTTGTTTGTTTCTGTTCTTATAGTGTCCAAGGTGTCTTTCTCCTGAATATATTCCTCATTAGAACTAGAATCCTCCAATCCCAATTCTTTGTATCTGGCAGCTAATTCTGGAGTATGTTCTTTGTCCTTTTGTTGCTACCCTCGTCTGGCCTGTCTATATTGATGTCCTTGGACATTTAGATTCACTTGGCCCCGCATATACGTATGCGTTTCTTCTAAAGCCACTGAGAGATCTCTTTTTGTGATGGGGGGTTGTGTCAGAGGGATCTTTGGTAATATGTGTGTCTGCTTGGACTGTGGTGTTTCTTGTGCTGCTTCCTCTCTAGCACGCTTAGTCCCTCTCATGGGTTTCTTGGAACTTGTTCCCACTTCTTCTATGGAAATGACTGTTTTCTTTTTCTTTGGAATAGTAGCCGACTTTACATATTTTGCCATTTTTGTGGAGGTTGGCATCACACGTAGACATTCTTTCATCTCAAGTGCCTCATAGATTAGCAAAGTCAATGCCGAACTTCCATTCAAAAACTTATTTTGACTCCACTTCTTCTTAGCTTCGAATAGGCGGTCTTGAATATATGGAGTAAGATTTACTTGATTTCCAACTTGCCTCATTGCATGGGAAAGCAATTGAACTATGATTTTCTGAGGTGTTGTATATCGATGCATGCTGGGAAAACAAAAACGTTGATGCACTAATCAAACCGATTCTTCTATATCTGTCTTGTTTATTTCCAGAAAGGTTCTCTTTTTTGGATCATGACATTCATCTTTAACATTAGTGAGGCCATCCCGACTCCATCCAAAAGCTTTGTTGATCAGTTCCATGCACCAATTTTATCGAGCACTTTCGCTTTTGGGATTGACGGCTTATCTGCTGCAGACTGGAGTGTGTTCATAACTTGTGTGCATCTTTGAAAATCTGGAAAATATATAGGAAGTCACAAAAATGCATCAATTCTAGCTCTTTTCCAAACATCTGTGATGCAAGATAATCCCTGTATTATAGTTTGGAAATCTTGTGACATAATTGGGAAGTAGTGATCCCTATCCATAATCTTAATGGTGGCCATGAAAAGAAGTTCTGACACTGGCTGGTCTTCAAGGAACCAATGACCTCTTGCTTTAGAAATCGATTCGAAGGGAAGTAGGATGACTTCTTCCTCTTGTGTAGCCTCAGAATTTGAAGATGCCATCTGCACTCAATACATATCAATAATCAGTGTAAAGCTGGTATCAAGAGTTATCCTTTATTTATCCTCCATAAATTTGGCATCTCTCCGAGTGATGTGAGTTGTCTCTTTCCCGTGGGTGTGAGAAAGGTAGTACCTGGGATTTTCTTCAAACATACATTTTTTTCTATATTTTTGACAGAAAAAAAGCATTAGTACCTAGCCAAAGCTTTTATTGAATCATTAGTTATTTTTGTTGAGATTATTGTACAAGTGCTCTCCTATTCCCTAAGAGGGAAATGTGCTTCGCTATCTAGTAGGAGAAAGTTTAGGTGCCGAATGCATGGCCTTGTAATGTGGCCCTATTATGCATACTTTGGACTCTTGTAACTCAAGATGTGTGCAAACTGAATTATTTGGTCGATGCATACAGATTGTTTTGCCTTTAGGCATCCAAATCTGCTTTATTCTATTGTGGCAGACTGTATCTCCACCATTCTTGGTGATTGTTGTGCTTCCCACATTGTACCTCTACTTTGTTCGCCTTTTGAATCTTTGAATGGTTTTTGTTTCATACTTCGGCTCTTGCAATGCCCTGTAGGTGTTTGTTTCTTGTTGCTTAGCCTTCATGTTGTAGTGATCCTCCTCGAGCTTCGATATTTCCCTGTTAATGATTGTCGTCGATGCGCATAATTTGGGAATCCATATCTACATTCGTGCCGGTTGAGCGGCCATCACCTTCTTTGGAATCCAAACTCTAGCAATCCTTTGTGGGCCTTGGAGTCTCGCTAAGCTCGTGTTTTTGAGTTTTTGTTATTTCCAATGTAGAGTATAGCTCCGTTGTTGATGATATGTTGTCACCTGATCTTTTTTGATCCATGCCTGTCTAGTGTGAGGAATGGGATGGATCCTAATGCGTGAAAGTTTGTGATAGTCTTGGTGACTAGTCTCTCTTGTGCTCGATACCTCACAGAGGCTTTTATTGTGAATGATGTTAGCAGTGAGGTTCACTAGTTTGGAAGTGTGTGCGAGATTGAGATTCGGTGCATTCTCACCTGAAGTACTTGCTGGTGGGGTTTCCATAGTGGGGGTGGATGTACATTCATTATCATGCGTGTGTGAGTGATCTCTCGGGCCTATGCATTTGGCTTTGATAGGTCGTTCGTCTAACATGTTGAATACCTCACAGTGTCCTATCTTGGCCGATATGTAACCTAAGGCTAATTGGATAGTCACTTCATATTCATATATCCAATCTTGACCCAACACGAGTTCCTCTAATAAGTCCTGATCATGACACACTAAGAGTTTTTGTTGCATCGTGTTGTTTCCAAGATGCAGTGACAGGGTAATCTCGCCTATGCATTTAGTAACTTTTCCTCTTATTCCAATCAGTTGTGCCTTAGATGGGTGTAATTCTTGAGTTTCTGAGTCAATGAAGACTTGATACAACTTATAGCTGCTCATGTGTCAATGAGAGCATCCACCAAGCCAAAGCTACTATTATTTTCTTGGTCTGTTCTTTGTTTTCGTACGCTATTCCTGGTTGTGCTTCCCGTTTTGGCATTTGGATAGCAATTTTCCTCTCTTCTACCTCATATTTCTTGAAGTGGGTAGGCACTTCGAATTGATCTTGAGGCTTGTTTTCTCCTTCTTCTTTTTCTTTATCTAGTCCAAGTTCTTCCCCTTGTGTCATTCCTTGATTCAACTCATTAGTTATGACACTTACTCTTTGATTTTCACTTTCTGCCTCAATTTGTTCATGCTCCATTTCAATGCTCTCATAATCCTCCTTCCATTCTTTTTCAATTACTTCTCCTTCTTTGGCTTCTTGGAGAACAACCACGTATAAACTTACGTCATATCCTTCCTCGTCGATGCATTCATTCATGGTTATTACCTCTTCATTTACACATACATCAAGAGTGGCTAATTCTCCATCCAACCATGAGGTTTGAATTCTTCATCTAGGAATATCTGTGGCATGTAAGCTGGATCTTGCACAGATCTAGCAACTCTCTGCCTCTGCTGCCATCCTTTCTTCCTTTCCTCTTCCCTTTTTGCCACCTGGCATATCCATAGATGAGTGTCTTCGTTCATCCATGATTGGTCACTTGAACCTATACTGTGAATCGATTGATCGTCCTCCTCCTTATGAATCAGATTCCATTGTAAGGGGGGAACATCTTGATACATATATGTATGGATATTTATTCTAGTCATGGTTCCTTCGTGTTGCAAGTATACTGCGTCTTTTCCCCAATCTTGCACTACCTTAAGATGTCTCATGAAAGGTCTTCCAAGTATCATCTCAAAATTGCTAGCCTTTTCAAATTGACAGATTGCTAGGGTGTGCTCAAATTCAACTCCGCAGGTAGTAAAGGTGACTTTTTCCAATAATCCCAAGGGTCGTTCAGTGTGTCCGTCCGCCATTTGAATATTCATGCATGTTGGTCTTAAAGCTGGTTTTCCCCATTTCTCCCAAATTTCCTTAGTCGCAATTCCTACTCCTGCTCCTGAGTCTAAGATGGCTTTAGTGGTATAACCTCGGTAAGTGATTGGGAGGCATGTGTTTCCTTCATCTCCCTCACTAAAATCTCCAACCTTATCGATTGGGATTTTGATTGTGGTCACTTCATCAGGCATCTCCTTCTCATCTGACTTTGTCTCCAATTGACTGGTTATCTTCTCCTTCAAATGTGGTTTTACCTTTAAGAGTTCTTCCAATGTCAGAGTACAAGGGATTTTTACATTTTTAAGATGTATAATGTCTGATGTCTGGATTGATGGGTTCTGCTCTTTTCTTCTCACTAAGGGAATGCAATATAATTCAGAATTATGTTCGTATTCCCCCGTGTAATTTGGCAAAGCCTTCGCACTGTCATCATCTTTTTTTCTCTCGTCAAGTTGTAATAATCCTTCTGAGTTTAACTCAGGTATTGAGTCTTCAAATTCACGTTCTGCTTTTAACTCCTCAAAGGGTGGTTCAATTCCTTCTGCTTTCTTCCATCTGTCTTCTTGGACTCTTGCCCAAGAGTCTTTAGGCCACTCCCCGTCGACTTCCGGGACAACGGATCCTTCTCTTCTATCCGTGCAGTAATTTCCACCACAGGTCTCACCTTCCTTTCCTTTCTTAGGATCATTAGGGATGACGCACTCTTGAAATTCTTTCTCGAGAATTCGTGAGTTGGGTAGTCACTGAAAAGGTTTTTCTAGGGTGTGTTGAGCCACTTCAATTAATTTCTTAAATATCTCCAACCTTTCTTTCTCTAGGTCACCTCTAGGATATTCCCTTTCATGTTGTTCAATGGTTAGTCCTACTCTTATTCGTGCCTGGTATGCCTGAATCCACATGGCTAACTCTTTTGGCATAGGGTCATCTAGAACTGATGGTTTTTTACACTTTTCTATCTTATTTTCTCCAAGTTTTTGTTTTTCTTCTAGGCCTTGTTTGTTATTTTCATCCTCCTTCTTTTGTTGTAGTTTCTTTTCCTTCATCCTTTCTCTACGATTCTTCCATCTTTGGGTCCGTTTACTTGTAATACTTTTCCCCGAATCTTTTGAGTCTACAACTACTTGAGGTGTGGGTATATTCAATTCTTTGTCGACCTGATCATTCTCTCTGGTTTTTTTTGGGGTCTCTCTAGCCTTAGCTCTTGTTATTGCTTTTAATGGCACTGTGTACTCCTTATCACTCCCCGATGACTCTATCACTTCTATCACATTGATCTGCACGTTCGAGTTAACTTTGTTGGAGTTCTTGGGGAAATCTCTAAAAAGATGTTCTTTACCACAATCACTACAGTATCCTTCCCAAATTCATTGCGGTGGTGGTGGGTTGGGTAACATACATTCTCTGATGAAATGATCTCCTCCGCATCTATAACATGGTCCTCTAGGTGCAGGTGGTCTATTCATTGGTCGGGAGGGTAAGGGTGCTCTGGGAGCTGTGTACATTAACAACACATAATCTTGCTCATATCGGTAAGAGCTATTCGGTCCTTCCATACCATAAGCATATGGCTCGTAAGATTGTCCGTATTCTTACTACTGCTACTGCTACTGCTACTGCCACTGCCACTGCTACTTCTACTGTTATTGCTTCTACTGCTACTGCTACTGCTATTGCTACTGCTACTACTACTACTACTACTACTACTACTACTACTACTACTACTACTACTACTACTACTACTACTACTACTACTACTACTACTACTACTACTACTACTACTACTACTACTACTACTACTACTACTACTACTATTACTACTACTACTTCTCCTTGTATTGTTGATAGACAAAAACTATGGTTTTCTAAGATTGAACTTTCATGTAATAGTGTGACGATGTTCAAGTAGAGATACTGATTCTAGTGTTTTTGTAGTGTTGAGAATTGGTGCAGAAATGGCAAATCTTTATGGAATGGGCCAACTTATGAGTGATAAGTTGGACAAGAACAACTTTCATGCTGGAATATTGAGAATGAAATATTTCTTTATTGGGAAAGGCCACTATAAGTACATCAAAGGAGAGAATGAAAATTCTCCATAATTATGAGAGAGGAATTGGACTACAAACTAGCTAAGAGCATATGAAGAGTGGAATCAAGGGGCATGGAAGGTAATGTATTGGCTCTCTGCTAGCATACATGATGTTGACAACACAATTATTCTTCTTGGATCCTACTCTTATTCATCACTGTTTGTACCTTTTTCTACGTTTTTTAATTTAATAAGCACTCTTCTATAGGTGTGTGTGAGTGCCACACTAGCCAATAAATGAGATTCATTCTCCTTTTAGTTGAGAAATCTCATATAGCATGGATTTTTCCCATTTTGTATATAAAGAGGTCACTACCTCTTCTTTTGGGGAGCATTTGTGGAGATAATGAGATCATACTAGTTTATGGAATGCTTGGAGATCTCTTCTTGTCTTCTTGATGTGCTTGTCTACTTGTTCCTTTCTTGTTGCCTCATGCTTGTGACATGTTAGCTTGTTGATTAGCAACGTGACTATGTGTGTGTTTAAGTATGTGTGTGTGTCATTGAACAAGCTTTCATCTTAATTCTCTGTGTGGTTTGTTGTTAATTATTTACTATCAAAGCACCATTGTATTTGTTGAATTCTTCTATGCAACATTTGGGTCCAGTGAAATGTTCCTTAATCTGAAAAATATGAGTTGTGATGCTACAACGTGAAAAACTTTTGGCATTGTTGTTGGGAGCATTCTCTTGTCACTTACGTGATGGTTTATGGTGTGAAAGTGACATCTATGCAAACTTCTCATGAAAATTTTGTGACAAAGAAGGAGATAAGGAAGAGAGCTCACTCACACACTCTCACACTCAAAGAGGAGCACATGCACAGATTGAGGCAAGGAAGAATGATCTTCTTCTTCTTCTTCTTCTTCTATTACATAAAATGAATGTACAAGAATGACCTAAAACAACAATACAACTAGTGCAATATATAAAGAACAATACATAAGGAAAATCCTAATGTTCGTGAATGAGTGAGCTAGCAAAAAACTATCACATAGGGTGTGTGAACACATAGGGTGAGTGAACATCCCTTTGCATAGAGCTTTGACATCAAATGGTGCATGCCATATGAAGGTAGAGTTTACCTTATTGGGAAGGTAGAAGACTTGAGGATCGATGTATTGTTGGAAATGTAGGGGATGGAGGCTTGGACATGGCAGGGTGGTCTAACGAGGAAGAATCTTTGTGTGTGTTGGCTAGAAAGGACTAATTCGAGCTTAACATAGTGCAATAGAAACAAATGTGCCATCACTCTTGGTAGATGAATCTAGTAAAGCTCAATGAAGTATCCTTGACATATACCGATGTCACCACTATACATATCAGAGAAATGAAAAAGTGGTACATGTCATCCTCAAACATCACATGTTGAGCTTGATATCTCAACACTCCCCCTCTAGCTCAATTTCATGTCCTAAAATCCAAGCATCTTCTAAAACTTTTACAACTTCTCGGCTCCAAGTGCTTTAGTAAAACTATAAGCAACTTGCTCATCTATCCTCACATAAACAAGGTCAATATCACCTACAAATAGCTTTTCCCTGAAGAAATGATAATCCACTTTGACATGCTTTGTTCTAGCATGAAAAGCAGGGTTTTGTGCTAACTATATGTTGCTAAGATTATCACAATATATGATGATAGGCTTTTGCGCTTCCACACCTTAATATGCAAGTAGCATCTCCAATCAGGATGCTTCACATACTACCATTGCAGCACCTCTATAATCAGCCTTTGTACTTGACAAAACAACAATGGGTTGCTTCTTGTTGCTCCATGTAATAGCTACACTTCCAAGTGAGAATAGAAAACCAGTAGTAGATCTTATATCTAGAATACTACCAGCCCAATCTACATCGGTGTATCCATGAACTTGCAAATCTATACCAGCTTCATAAAACAATGCATAATCCAAAGTAGCACTCATATAATGTAGAGCATGCCTCAGAGCATCTAAATACGGCTTCTTGCAAACTTGCATACATTGACTTTCAAGACAAACAGTGTAGCTTAGATCAAACCTTAGAATTGTGAGATATATCAAACTTCCCACAATTTTCCTATACATGGTAACATTTTCCAACACTTCACCTGACATAGTATCCAACTTTTAATTCTAATGTAATGGCATAGAAATTGGCTTGCAATCAGCCATACCATACTTTTGCAGCATGCCCAAGGGTTGTCATCTTGACTTCCTGCCCAGTCTCAGTCACTGTATGCTCTCAGCTTTATTTCTGACGTATAAGGATAATACAATCCGTCTTTTATAGTTCTTTTGATATATCTAAGAACTCTTTGTCCTGCAACCCAATGTTGATCCTTCGGACAATGCATGAACTGTGAGAGAACTCCCACTGCATAACTGAGATCTGGTCTTGTTAGTGTAGCATAGATTAAGCTTCCCACTAACGACTGATACTTCCTCATATCTTTAAATTCTGCACCACTATATTTGTTGAGTTTATGATTTACTTCAAGCGGTGTTGAAGCTTCTCTGCAATTCTCCATGTTAAACTTCTTCAGTAAGTTTAGGAGATACCTTTCTTGCGAAACATGTATACCATGATCTGTAAATGTAACTTCCATTCCAAGACAGTATGATAACTTCCCTAGATCACTGATCTTGAAGTCTTTTTCAAGCAGTCTCTTTACCTCTTTGATTCCTTCATCTGAGGTTCCTGTGATTATTATGTCATCTACATAAATACAAATGTAGATCATACCTTCATCTGTTTTCTTAACGAGTAGACTTGCATCAGCCTTTGAGCTTTGGTATCCAAGGTCATTAAGATACTTCACAAGTCTGTAATTACAAGCTCTTGGAGCTTGCTTCAGCCCATAGAGAGCCCTTCTTAATCTGCAAACATATTCTGGGTATCTGGAACTTACAAATCCTTCAGGTTGTTCCATGTAGACTTCATCTGATATATATCCATTCATAAATGCATTCTTTATATCCAGCTGACTTAGCTTCCATCCTTTTGATGCTACTATAGTAATCAGTGTCCTTATAGTTGACATCTTTGCCACCGGACTAAACTTCTCATTATAATCTATGCCATATGTCTGAGCATAGCCTTTGACAACCAGTCTAGCTTTGTATCTGGCTATCCTTCCATCTACAAGTTTCTTAACTATGTAAACCCATTTATTTCCAATTACTTTCTTACCATTTGGTTTTGGAACAAGATCCCAAGTCTTGTTTTCTTCCAGCGCATTGAACTCCTCCTTCATTGCTTCTTCCCATTGTTTCTTACCTTTTGCTTCATTGTAATTCTGAGGTGCTTCATCTTCCTTTACTAAGTAAGCATAATTTTTCTGAGTCAAATAAGAAGTGTCATAGGAATACCTTGTTGGTTGTTTCCTTAATCTGTTTGACCTTCTAGGTTTAAACTCTTCATGTGTATCTAAATACACATCTTCATCAAATCTTGGTCCATCTTCGTTTCTCATACCTAATCTGATCCTGGACATTCTTGCGTGCATATGATCTTCATCTCCATTTACCTGCATAGGTGATGTACCTTTTTCAATTCTTCTTATCTCTTCTTCAAGTATTTCAACACTATGCTCTTTATCTATATACCAGATCTTTCCGTCATCAAATGTTACATCTCTGGAAACAGTAAACTGTTTGGTTAAAGGACTCCATAACCTATAACCCATCTGCTTTTCATCATATCCGATGAACACATATTTTTCAGCTTTTGGTTCAAGTTTATGTCTCAACTGTGATGGTACATAAGCATAAGCAACTGATCCAAACACTTTACAATGATCAAGTGTTGGTTTCTTGCCCCACCAAGCTTCATAAGGGGTTATCCCATTTAAAACTATACATGGTAATCTATTTACCAGATATGTTGTTGTATTTATAGCCTCAGCCCAAAGATAATTTGGACAATTCTTCTCCTTTAGCATTGCTCTTGCAAACTCAACTAGAGTTCGGTTTCTTCTTTCTGCTACTCCATTTTGCTACGGTGTATACCTGCAATTTATTTCTCTTTTGATACCTGCATTCCACAGATAGTCATTGAACTCTTGAGAAAAATATTCTCCTCCTCCATCAGACCTTAGTCTTTTGAGTTTTTGTCTTGTAAGTCTTTCAGCATATGCATGAAAATGCCTAAAAGCTCCAAACACTTCTGATTTCTCTTTCAAAACATAAAGAGTTATCCATCTTGTTGCATCATCAATAAAAAGAACATAATATCTTGACCCGCTGATAGATCCTTCTTTTGTCGGTCCCCACACATCTGTATGTATGAGCTCTAACACATCATCATATTTGTAACCATTTTTCTGAAATGGTAACCTGTGGGCTTTTCCCATCTGACAGGCTTCACACTTGTGAATCATATGTTGATTCTTCATATTTGGTAATCCTCTTACAGACTGTTTCTCTACCATAGCTTTGATTCCCTTTTCATTAAAATGTCCTAACCTCTTATGCTAGAGGTCTAACTCTGTGAATACCTCATCACCATGTGTGATCAAGGCTTGACCAACATTTCCTTGTACTTTAAGAATAAAAAGTCTACCTTCCTTTTTACCATGGACAATCTGTTTGTATCCATTCTCTGGATCTTCAACAAATACTCCTTTATTTGTAAACCTGACTTAAAAACCTTTTTCTACTATCTGACCCACACTGATCAGATTTTTCGGGATTGTTGGAACATACAAAACATTTGTTAGTAGGTCAGCTCCATTCTTACACTTTACTTTTCCAATTGACCTCACATTATGTTTTGTGTTATCACCTGTTTGCACTATATGATTTGAAATGCCTCCTTCTAACTCTGATAACAATTCTATATTTCCTGACAAATGATTTGAACAACCAGAGTCAATATAGAATACCTTGAGGTCTTCATTCTCTGACACACTTATCGAATTCATCATCAATGTCGTATGGTCATCATTCTGCATATCATTCGCATAGTTGTATTAGGTAGTGTTGTGAGACTGATTTTGTCCCCAACTTCTTGCTCCACCTCTACCATATCCGGCTCTTTGGCTTTGTCTTCCTTTTTGATATCTTCTGCTTCTGCCTCTACTGTTATTGTTCTGATTCTGGTTTGATCCTTGTGAATTATGCCAGCAATCATGAGCCAAATGATTGCTTAATCCACAGATCCAGCAAGCTTTCTTGTTACCTCTTCCTTTTGTATTACTTCTACTTTTATTTCTGACATTACCTCGTCCTCTTGCATAATTTGCTTGAGCAGTCACTTCTTCTTCATCTTTTTCTTTTCCTTTATCACCTTTCTTCTTGTTCTTTGCATACATAGCCGAACTATGTCCTTTTTCTCCATCTGTCTTCAAATCTTGCTCAAATGTTAGCATTAGTCCAAGCAACTGATTTAAATCTAGTACAAAATGATTTAAAGACAGTTCGGTTGAGAGTACGAAAGGTTTCCACCTTTCATCTCCTCTCAAACATGTAAGCACTTGCGCTATTAACCTGTGGTCTTCAATAACTTCACCAATCGATCCAAGACTATCTGCCAAGTCCTTCATCTTAGTGACATAATCACTAATGCTTTGACTTTGCTTTTTCTTGAACGTTGTGAACTCCGACCATAAGCTAGCCTTTCTAGCTTTTGTCGTGTTTTGAAAATGATCTTCCAAAGCACTCCATATGTCTTCTGCTTTCTCCAGACCTCTAATGTGCGGTAACAGATGATCTATAACAGTATTATAGATATATGCTCTTGCCGTTGCATCATTCTTTTGCCACAGCTTCAAGGCTTCTAATTCTTCTTTCTTCGGTTGACTGTCATCTTCGAAAGTCGGCTTCTTTTCTTCTCCTGTCACATATATCATTAAGTCTTTACTCATGAGTAAAGCTTCCATGTGCATTACCCATGCGGGATAATTATCTCTGTCCGATTTGTCAATAGAAATGTGATCTGCCATAATCTTCTTGTTTCTGTTACTCCCGGTGAGTGTAATGTTAAAAGATTTTACCTTTTACAAACCTTTACCCTTGAGAATTTCTTCGCAACACTTCTTGACACCGTTTGCTATTGATCATCTCAACTTTCACCTTCCTTTATGAGAATTCTTCAAATTCTCTTTCCGTTTCTTCTTCTGAGAAACTTTTTCCGTTCTTCAGAATCTTTTATGTTCTGGTACCACTTGTGGATCTTACCACTCTGATATCACTGATGGTTACCCTGCTCTGATACCACTGTTGGTGCAGCGCTTATTGCGGAATTCACTTACACCATAGAAACTAAGCTAGAGTGATGTTAGAACACCTCTATAATCATCAGTAGCTTAGCAAACTTTCTCAAACTAAGAACTTATAACTGTATTTAGTGAGCATCGAAACATCACTTTACAGAAAGCTTCTCGTTTCCTTCAAGCTTCAATTCTAAACTGATTTACTTTAGACTTTATACTATTGTGTTTGTTTCATAGTTAAACAATCTTTGCATCACTTAACTTTGTCAAAACTGTGTTTTAAATTCACCAAAATTCCACCAGAATTTCACCGGACTATCACTAGAATTATACCGGAATACTACTGGAATCAACTGCAATTCTGTTTGTAGTTACTTCAAATGTGTATACATGAAGTAAGGAAATGATGCATGAACTTCCTTCACTGAATGAACTTTATCTGAAGTTTAAAGAAAAACTTCACCAGTTCTGAGTGCCTATTTCCGGTCAGACTTAGTATTGTGTATACATGTCCATTCCACCGAAATCTTTGATCAGTTTACAGTTGAGACTTATAGCTACAAGATAAGCTATATCTCATACAAAACTTTACACTGTACTTTGAGATCCAACTCATAGAAGTACCAAAAAATATTTACTGAGAAAACTCTAACTGTTAACTAACTTTCACAGTAACATGAAATCTCTCAGATTTCTTCACATACTAAGAATGCGCTCAAACTTCCACATGAACATGTGTTTTCTATTAGAGAAGATGTGTAAAAAATATAGCTTGGCCTCACTTTGCTCATAGCTATGGAAAACTCTCCTACTCTGAGTAGTTGTTCCTTACCATCTCTCTTAGATGAATACCCGACATTTCAGGTTCTATTATTCATCTCTACATACGCGATCTCTGGCGTCTTCTACTCTATGCTATTCTATTTCTCTCTCATATGCGTACTCATATACACCTCTATCTTTCTTCTAACTCTCAGCTCTCTTATATACAATTTTTGATCCGGTTTTAACAAACTCTAATTCTGGAAGTTTTTTCACTGTATATTGCAGTCGTGAATTTGTCCCTTCACTAAGGCTTTGATTTTCTGAATACTTTGTTTCTTCTTTTCTTCGTCTTTATGTCATTATGCATAATTAGTGAGTGAATCTCCAACAACACATGATAGCCTCAAGCCAGAAACTATGTGGTAAAGCTTGACTCTTGACCATACACCTCCCCATCTCCATGAGTGACCTATCCTTTCATTCAGCAACTCCATTTTGTTGAGCTGTATATGGTAGCATACACTGATGTTTTATCCCAGGTTTAGGCAAAAATGCATTAAAGCCAGAAGACATATATTCACCCCCTTGATCAGAACGAAGGGTGCCCATTTTACATGCTGATAGATTTTTAGCCAAAACCAAAAACTATTTGAAGCACAAAAGCACTTCAAACTTTGCTTTCAATGGATATACCCATGCATGTCTAGAAAAATCATCGATGAAAGTCATGAAGTAAAGATAGTTCCCAAAAGAGGGTGTGTGCATAGGACCACAGACGTCATTGTGAACAAGTTGAAATTTCTAAGTAGCTCAAATTGAACCATCCTTTGGGAAGGAGGAATGCTGCATTTTGCGCAAAATATAGCCTTCACATACATGTTTACCAGGTGCCTCAAGTTTGGGCAAAGAGGACACCATTTCAGATTTCTACAAGTGTAGCAAACTAGAAAAATTCAGATGACCAAAGCATGCATACCAAAGCTTTGCATCTAACAAAGCATGAGAATCATGTACTGCACATGTTGAATCAATCATAGATTTTTCATAGTCTATGAGCTTATACAACCCATGACATAAAATGCGAGAAGCAATAATGACATTGCCATTTGATAGATCATGAACTATACATCTATCATCAAATTCCAGAACCAAGCTACTCATGGCTAAAGCTAAAACTAATAACAGATTCTTCTTGATCCTTGGCACAAATAAAGCATCTGACAATGTAAAATAATTACCATCAGTAGTAGTCAAAATGATTTACCCAACTCCCATAACATAATAAGAGGAGTTGTTGATACATGTGATAGTATTTCCTATAGGGGGAGGCTCAAGTGAAGTGAAGAAACTGCACTGCGAGGTAATATGTTTGGTTTTCCCACTATCAAAGTACCAAACATTTGATTCTACTACACACATACACTGTTCATGTGAAGATGGGTAAAAAATGCAAACAATAGTAAATGTCCATTCTTCATTCTACACAAGATTAGCAGACTCTGTTTTGGGTGTAGATGCCTCTGCAACAACCATTCTAGTCTCTTTCTTCCTTGCCTCTTTAGCAGTCAATTTTGGACAACTCTTTATGACATGATCATTTGCTTTACAATATTTGCAAAACAATTTGTGCTTTTCTGTTTTCTTCTTGTCTCTGTCATCCTTCTTTGATTGTGCAGAATTAGCAGATTTTTGCTTACTTGTAGAAGAGCTCCATTTACCTTTGCCCTTCTGACTAGCCATGAAAGCTTGATCTACAACATGCATAATGGACATATTCTGCGTAGACTAATCTTCCTGCAATAGAACAAAAACTAACTCCTCAAATGTTAAGGCATTTGGATTTCCTTTTATCATCAAACGAAGAGTAGAAGCAAAACTCTGATGAATTGGGAAGACCATTGAGAACAGTCTGCACAAATGAACTATTAGGCAAGACTTCATTAGCAAAAATCAACTGTTCTTTCAAATCTTTGATCTTTATTAGAAAACTATCCATGGAATCACCTTCATTCATGTGCTCATTGTTCAATTGTTTTTGGAGGTAAGCAACATGAGCCTCATTCCTTGCCTGGTATAGAGTGGTAAGTGTATCCGAAGCATCCTCTGTACAAGAGTGAATGTAAGAAATAATGGCACATTTGATACACGAGGCTATCAATGCATGTGCTTGAGCATCTTTGCCACCCTAAAAAAATTGCTCTACAATAGGTGCAGCAGGAATCGTAACACGAACAGGAACATGAAGAATATCATCATCTTCAATGTCTTCCACATCACCTTCAGCAATAGTGTTTGCAGGTGTAATAGGATATTTTTCAACACCCTACATAATATTCCACAATCCTTTTGCAACCAATACATGACGCATCATATACGCCCATAATGGGTAATTGGTACCATCCAACTTATCCTCAACAGCCAACATACAATACATCACTGCTTTTAGCCATGGCCATTGGTTAAAATAACTGGGTGTAGAAAAATGATTGTATCTCAAAAAGTTGAACATTACCCTGCCAAGTCTTGCTAAACCTATAGTAAACTACAAGATGTTTATACTGGCGAACCAAAAGTTGTATATATCTTTGGCACAAAAAGACAAAATTGCTTGCACAAGCACTGTAATAGTGCATTTGGAGGCTGAAACGAGCTCAGATCGTGATTTTGGCACCACAAAGTGAAGCCGTTTTAATCTCCTAATCACCTTAAGTATGCTCATCAAATTTTGTGCGATTCTGAGACTGTGATCGGAGGGGTGTCAACGATGCCCTAGATGAAGTGGCGACCTGCTCTAATATCAATCGTTGGCGTTCGAGGTCTACACAAGCATGTGAACAACACAAGGAAGAAGAAGAAGCTTGGAGCAGAACACACAATATTGAATGTATTACCACTAGAATGTACAAAGATAACCGACCTAGGATTATAGACATATATACAAACCGGGGGAAAAGAAACCTCTTAAAGAGGGAAAAAAACCTCCTAAAGATAAGTGACTCGTTAGGGTTATAGGTGTATATACAAGCAAAGGGAAAAACCCTCCTAAATATATCAAAATTATGAGTTTATGATAATGCCCTTTGGACTTAGAAATGCTCTTGCTACATTTTCACGTATGATGAACATCATTGTACTTGATTATCAAGCTTTTGTTTTAGTTTTCTTCAATGATATTCTTGTTCATAGTAAGAGTGAAGGTGAGCACAAGAAGCATTTAGAAATAGTTTTTAGTTTTTTGTGACAAAACACACTTTATGGTAATTATGAAAAGTGTTACCTTTTCCAAAGTAAACTAGAATATTTAGGGCATATTATTTCTATTGAGGGATTGCTGTAGATTTGAAGAAGATTAAAGTCATTGTTGAATGGCCTTTACCTCAATCAGTCAATCTTGTACATTCTTTTCTTGGGTTGGCTAGTTTCTGTAGGCATTTTGTTCGAATTTTTTCTTATTTAGTATTGCCCCTTACTTTGTTATTGAAAAAGAAAATAAATTTTTGATGGATGTTAGCATAACAAAAATTATTTGAAAATTCAAACATGCACTCTCACATACACTTGTTTTGCAGTTACATGATTTTGCGCAACATTTTCATGTAGTTATCAATGCTAGTGGCTCTAGTATAGGTGCAGTTTTAATGTAAAATGATCATCCCATTGTGTTCAAAATTAGGAAGCTTAAGCCATCTAAAAAGAATTATAGTGCGAATGATAAGAAATTATTAGCACTTGTGCATGCTTTATGAATTTGGAAATGCTACCTCATGGGATCTAAGGTATTAATCAAAATCAATCAACAAACTATTAAGCACTTATTAAATCAACCATTAATCTTTGATTGTCATCTTAGATGGGCTTCATTTATTCAAAATGTTTAGCCTATGATCGATTATCAACTTGGGAAAGCTAACACTGTAGCAGATGTTCTGAGTCGTTTTCCCTCATCCCAATTACATTGTGTTTTTCCCCCAAAATATTTGGCTATTCAAATTCATTAATTTCAAGAAATGATTTCCACTTATGCTTTTGATTTCCCATTTCTCTACATTGCATGATTTCAACAATTGTACATCTTTAACTGATGAATGTTATACATTTCATAATGGTTTTTTGTATTTTCAACAAATTATGCATTACTCATGATTTTAAAGATTTTGTAATGAAAGAAATGCATGAACCATCTTATATGGGACATAGGGGCATAAAGCACAACATCTCCTTACAAAGATTTCTTTTTTTTTTGCCCCATATGGAAAAAGATTAATGACAATTTATTTATATTAGATATACTATCTAACTAGAACATACATAATCTATTCATATTACCCTACTAAAATCATTAAAAGGCACTTTACCACTCACCCCCATTCTTGATGATCCTCCTTTGCTTGAAGACAAATATGAAATCTTAATTCTTGGGAAAATAATATATCATGACATAATCATTATATGGATAAGAACTCAATATCATAGAAATTTAGTACAGTATAAAAATAAATCTATTGAAGAATGTGAGTGGATATATAAGACTTCAATAATGCCTCATTATGATCACTTAATTTTTTCATATCATTCACATTCACAATAATGTAAATCCTTCGAAATACATTTCCATGTATGCAGTTTTACATGGAACATGCTTATTTTATTCAGTGATGGGACATGTGACTAGCCATCCATGTCTATTTTATTTATATCAATTGAGCTTAGTTGCTTGCTCAAATGGGGGCATGTTATCACGGATAGAATGTTGAAATTTTGGAGTTTAATTTATTAAGTTATTAATGTGTTTTGCATTTTTATATAGTAGCTGAAGGTCATGAGGGTGTGGATGGGCGTGGACATATTTGATGTTTCTTGGACATGAATAAGAGAAATTATATTTTCTATAAATTTTATAAATAAATACATAATGGTTAAGATAAGGATAATTGTAGATAAAAATTTTTGTAGATAAAAGATAGGTCTCTCTGTAAAATAGAGCAACTTTTTACTTTTAGGTCTGCTTTTTGAAGTTTCGGCCTCATTGTAATCTCTATTTTTGACATAATAAAAAACCTATAAATACACGTACTTTGTAGAATTGCCAAACAGAGTGCATGGAGAGAGATTGCACCCAATATTATGTACTCTTTTCTATTGTGCAACTCTGTTTCTTTGTGTCTTTTCATCCTCTTTGGGTAGGCATGTCCGTAAGATCATGCAACACATGCCTTTTTTAATTCCCCCATCTCCTCTTTTATAAAAGGAGGGGCACTTGTTGTATTATGGGTCCTCTTGCCAAGGCCTTATAGCCATTTATTTTTTAATAGAATGAAGGTTCATTGGGCTCATTCTCATCTTGGTGTGCATGGCACTGTCCTATTGTGTAGGTTTCATATTTGGGGTTTGCATGATTGTGAGCTTGATCATCTTTGCTCTATGTGAATGTTTGTTTTGGAAACATTGTTCCATGAGTGTGGGTATCTCTTGGTTGCATTCTTTGCAACCCTACTCGAAAGAGACTCTTGCTTATATGCAAGGTGGTTAGGGTTGATAAGTCTCGTTTCCTTAACAAATCTAGTGCCATTGTCAAGGATGTTTGGCCTTCAATCATTGGTTTTTCCAAGTATGATGTGCCTACATTTTGTGGGATGCACTTGACACTTGGAATGGGTTGTGAATTTTTGTGGCCTATGGTTGGCGTTGAGTATCACCCTTATTTCTTTTCAGTTTTTATTTTAATTTTTTCCATTTTCTATTGGTTGAGCCATCCTTTACCCTTATCAATCCCTCTCACACACACAAATACCCTCTCACACACCCATACTTGGAGTCGTATCCACCAATGTCATCTCTATTTTAGCCACGGCCTTGCTTAGGGGGATGGGTAGCACCCATTGTTTTCCGTCGTTCTATACATTTTTCAAGAAAACCACAAAAGTTTGCATTTTTTTGTGGAAAAGTGAACTTTTAATTTTTCGCTTTTCCACAAACCCACATGCTTACATTTCACTCACTAGATACCTCTGCCCCATTTTAATGTTGTAAGGCTCTTCCATTTTTAATTGGGGAGGGGAGATTCGCCTTCCATCTTCTCACCTCTCTCTTTGATAAAGAAAATATTTCATATAACCATCAGGAGGGAGACGATATTTTTTTCCTTCTCTCTATTTCCTTTGGTGGGAATCTTGATCTCAGAATCGATGGGAGGGGGATTAAATCTGCTCTCTTCTATCTCTTCATTACTTCATGGCCAGTTGCATGGGTAGGTGGGGGGAGATTCATTCCCTCCCTCTTAGTTTCTCTCAATGATTTCACATGGGGTTGAGAAAGCTTTTGCTCTTCCTTTCCCCAACTGTGGTGCTATCACGGTCAAGGGCCTGTTAATTGGCCGCCGGATGGGGACATGTAAAACCGAATCTTGGGTTCGCACGCGTGAAAAGTAGTTACACAACAGTTAGAATTTCTTATATAAAGCAATGCTTAGAGAGACAGAGAGAGAGTCGGAGACGACGAGTTGTGGAATCACCAGACTGTTCGTTTGGGTGATTGTCTGATCAATTACTGTAACTTCATTTGTAACTTCAGAGTTTTCTGAGTAATCTATGATCTGCTGGTTTCTATCTATTGTCTGTGTTTGTTATTTCTAGATCTTCGATATAGTTGTGAGTGTCATTCATCATATAGTAACTCATCGAATTGTGGTCGGAAGTGAATCGTCTGTAAGTCCTTGTTGTAATCGTGTATTAAGAGCGCGACTGGGTTAGTGTTATTTCGTGGAATGTTCTGCCAAGTGTTGAGTGAGGACCGTAGAAGTTGTGATAATGCAATAATACTGCAAAGTATAGCATTATCTTTAGTGTAGTAATCGGTCATCAGACGATAAGGATTAACGTGCAGAAAGGAATCCTGAATCGCATACTAAGTCTTTAGTGCGGCGTAATTGACTGGTTAGTTCTCTGTGTTTTGGATATTGAGCGGATTATGGTACTTATCTGGTAAAGATTGAACCCTTAGTTTATGTCTCTGGCATCTGTGGTAAGATGATCACTGTAGTGTTTTAGTGTATTCATTATGTGAGGGCTGAGTTAAGACGTGAATAGTGAAGGTCGGCGTATAACGGAATCTTACCAAAGTTTCAATAACTCTCTATATCCGAGGTAAATGCATTCGGGAACTAAGTAAAGGGCCTCTGTCTAACAGACCCCTACCACTCCCAAGAACCCACGACTTGAGTAGACATGTTCTGACAGTTAGAACAACGCATTAATTCAACACTAGCCTTAACAATGGCCGTTTTGTCCCGTAGTCTAACACTTGGCACCGTCTGTGGGAAGGTGGCATCCAGATCTTCATTCGTCTGTCAAAATCAAACATCAAGATTACCGTGCGTTTGTCGAAAGTAGCAACAGAACCAGATTGTTGCAAACTTGTTGTGGAAACGTGATTATAAAATTTTAATCGATAGTGATACTATGCGATTAGTACAAAAGATGATACATACCGGTTACTCGATCCGGTGAAACGTATCCCAAGAACCGTCAGTATGGAGTACTTAATTTACTAAAGACAACTCCGGGAGGTAGAAGTACAACTAGGTCTCACCCAGTTGTCAAGAAATTCAACAACGTTAGAAGTGATTCCGGTCATATTCCGGTGGAACGTGTTATGCCTCTGGTACATTCCGGTACTATTTCAGCACAGTCTGTCAAAGACATAGTAACTCCAGAATCTACCAGAACAGAGCCTGAAGTTAGTTTAACAATCTTGGATAAAGATTCAAATTTGTTTAGGACTAGAAACACTTTAGCCAAAGAAATTTGTGAAGGCGAAAAAACACCTTATTTTGGTGAAATTTCGGCACATACCGGTGATATTTCGATAACAAAATCACAGTTTTGCGGCGACGGTTTACCATTTTTTGGTGAATCTTCAGCCCAGTCACCGCTTTTTGGAGTAAGTTCCCCTACACTCAACATCAAGAAGGAAGGAAATTTGTTCGAAACCGAGATTCGAAACATACTAGACAAGATTATCGAACCAGAAGGCGCACAGGCCAGCGATATAGTCTCCAATAGTTCGGATATTTAGCCTCTGGATACAGGAGGAAGTCATCATACAATCATCAGCATGATGAACGGACAACAACAACAACAACAATAGCAGCAGCAACAACAGCTATGCCCACCCACGCCGCCTCCAACAGGAGTAACGTACACTAAATTTGGTGGATTCCCAGGAGATGACCCGGATTCTCATGTACGCATATTTGAGATAAGTTACGCAGTACTCAACCATCCACTGGATCTGGCGTATAAAGCTATTGTCTTTCAGTCTACATTGGTCAATGAAGCAGCTAGATGGCTTACAAAATATGATATTAATCACTTCGGCACCTATGAAGTAGTACGAGATGCCTTTTTGCAAAGATTCAGACTAAAGAAGAATCCAGCCGAAATTTTTGATTACCTGCAAAACAATAGACAGAAGATAAATCAACCAGTACAGGAGTACGCTACTCTATTCAGGACGCATCGAAGGCAGTTACCACCAGCACACGCCAACCTACCGGACGACGTTATTACTCAGTGGTTTATCAATGGATTGACCCTGCAACTTAAACAGATTATGATTATACGTTGTGTAGGAGCTATGACGCTAGATGCAGTGATTGCAATGGCTCTACAGCTGGAAAACAAGGTTGGCGGATTTACAGAGGACCTGGAGTGGTTAAAAACAAATAGAAATGTCTCGGAAGATATGACCAGACAAGTATACTGCATCACATGCAAGAATTCAGGCCATACTAGTGCCACTTGTGCACTTAATCAGTTATTTTGTGCTATCTGCAACACTGTCGGACACACCATCGAAAACTGCGCATACAACGCTAAAGTGCAGGGAACCGCAACTGTCAATGCTATTATACAGGAACCAGGACAACCAGCCAATCATTATGTACCTCCGCAAATGAGGAACAATTAGCAACAAGGATATCGAAATTACAGAGGACAGAGAAATAACAACTACAACGCAAACCGCTGGCAGGCCGAACCAGCACCGAAAAATCCCAATTTGCCACCACCGCGCTGTCATTTCTGTGGTGAATTTGGTCACATTAGAAGATTTTGTAAGGATGCAGCTGAATATGATCAGAGGAAGAAGGAACGTCAAAATCCAATGGCTAATATGGTACAAATCACACCAGTGGAAACACACGCTGCAGTAATTCAAACCCGCTCCGGTAAACAACTGCAGCCTGCAACAGAATTATTTGAACCAGGTATACGCGAACAACAAAGGATGTACAACAAGGCTAGTCAATGGACCACCGCAGAACCTCTAGTCTTCCCAGATCCTATTCCAGGAACGCAGACCCCGTTAACCAAAGAAGGAACACAACAACAAGATTCCAATTCAGCAGCAGGCACATCATCAGCAGCAAGTACATCATCAGCAGCAGGCACATCACCAGCAGTAGACACATCATCTTCAACAAGCGCATCATCTTCAGAATCTGGGGAAACAATCCAATCACAAAAGGCCTGGGAAATTTTATCTAAAGCATCCATCACTCTTCCTTTGGGCCAATTACTTGCACTAGTACCGAGAGTTCGACAGCAATTTCAACAACAGTTCAGTCCTGTGCCTTCCTACATTCCGATGACAGCAACAGTACAACCGGAACCCGATTCTACGGTCGATCATTCAGTTCCTTTAATTATGGTATGGTATAAGAATCATAAAATCACACAGGTACTAATTGATGGAGGATCTGGAGTCAACATTGCTACTGCTGCACTATGTAAAAGGTTAGGGTGGACCGAAATCGAACCAGTTTAGTTTTTTATCAGAATGGCCGACCAATCAAGAGTCCATCCCATAGGACTTGTATGAAATGTACCAATCACTTTACAAGGTACAACATTTAAAATGACATTTGTCATACTAGATTTACCGGAATCCACTCTTTATTACAACCTCCTTTTCGGCCGACCTTGGCTGAAGCACGCTAAGGTGATACAAGATTGGTCTGCACAGGAACTCACTTTCAAAGACAACAATCGTAAATATGTTGTAAAATTAGATGATATACAGCCTTGCGAACTACATGCTAGACCAAATTTCACAGAACCAGTCCATATGCTAGATGGATTGTCAGATGATGAAGAAGAAGAGTTTCTGAAAAATAACATTGACTTGATCTCCCTAGGAACTGTTGATCTACAATCTGTTGTAGATAACTGGAACCCTGCAGTTTGTACAGTAATGACTGTAACAAAAGAAGATAAGAAGGAAGATACTGCAGTTATAAATGATGCTCAACTACAACAACTTTTTAAGCCAGCTGGCGATACAGAGAAGCCCCGACAATTTTATGTCCCAGAAGATCAGTTGATCACTTATAATTTAGGCGATGAAGATCATCCGCGTCCTGTAAAGATAAAGCAAAATTTACCGGAAACATTTCAATCAGGCTTAATCCAGCTACTCCGAGAATCTCTGACATCTTTGCATGGGATTACAAAGATATGAAAGGATTGGACCCGCGCATCTATCAGCACAGAGTCATGCTGAAGCCGGAAGCCAAACCGAACAAACAACCTAGCTACCGGATGAATCCAAACTATGCATCATAGGTAAAGGTAGAACTTGATAGGCTACTTAAAGTCAGATTTACTGTACCAATAGAACATGTTGAATGGATCTCACCAATTGTTATTGTCCCGAAAAAGAATAAGCAGTTGCGAATATGTGTAGATTACCGAAAACTGAACGCAGCTACAGTGCCTGATCCTTTTCCGATCCCTTTTCTTGACACAATGCTTGATAGAGTAGCAGGACATGAAATGTATTCATTTTTAGATGGGTACAGTGGATATAATCAAGTTAGAATGGCTGAACAGGATATACTGAAGACAGCCTTCATTACCAACTGGGGTGTATTTGCTTGTACTGTTATGTGGTTTGGATTAAGGAATGCCCCAAGTACATTCCAAAGGTGTATGCAGGAAATATTTTCTCCTTATCTTACCTCTTTTATGCAAGTCTATCTTGACGATTTTTCAATTTTCGGTCAGATGATAGCACACCTGTTCCATTTACAGTGCTGCTTTCTGAAATGCAGAGAATACAGACTCTGTTTGAACCCAAACAAATCCCTGTTTGCGGTTTCATGTGGCAAGCTACTTGGTCACATTGTATCTGCACAAGGTATACAGGTGGATCCAGATAAAATTTCAGCTGTGTTAGAAGCTCCGGTGCCCACTACACCGAAGGAAGTAATGCGCTTCATGGGCCAAGTAAGATGGCATGGTCGACACTTACGATGGCTTGCTCACTTGGCAATACCTCTGAACAAATTAATCACCAAGGCTCCTCGACAGTTTGAGTGGACTCAGGAATGTCAGATAGCATTTGATCGTTTAAAGAGTTTATTAACACAAGTTCCCATCTTACAGCCTCTAGACTCGGATCGCCCATTTCATGTATTTTTTGATGCTTCAGATATCGCAATAGGAAGTGTTTTGATGCAACAAATTGATAAGTGGTTCAGACCAATGTACTATGCAAGTCGAAGAGCGTTACTTGCTGGGCTGTAAATTTACTTTTCATATAGATCATGTTGCACTTGTCTATCTAGTTCGGCAACAGCATCTAGGTGGACGATTAGCACGATGGGTTCTACTTTTATAGGAATTTGACTATGAAGTCATTCATCGGCCAGGCAGTTCACATGCCTTAGCAGATTTCCTCTCCCGCTTAGATTTCGGTGAAGCTCCGGTAGGTATAGATGACACAACTCCGGCAATTTATGTCTCTGAACCAATGAATGATGAAATTATAGACCCACCTATACCATCTACATATTATGATCAGATCCTGACCTTTCTCACTGATGGCTGCCTTCCATCTCAGAATTCTACGACAGTACGCAGGAAAATTGCAGTCTTTAGCCGCCGATTTCGGTTAATTGCTGGAGAATTATACTATGTGGATCATACTGGAATTTTTACTTCGATGTATTCCACCACATGAAATTAACTCAGTTATTACTTTGGCTCACTCGATTCCTTCCGGTGGCCATTTTGCTGCAGACTTAACACACCGGAAAATTCTGCAAAGTGGTCTTTGGTGGCCTACTATGTATAGAGATGTATCACAGCTTGTCAAACAATGTGATACTTGTCAAAGATCTGGACAGCCCCTACAACGTCATCTTTTCCCTCTGCAACCCATCTCACCACTAGAAACTTTTCAGAAGTGGGGTCTAGATTTTATCGGTCCGATTACACCTCCAGCAGTCTGCAGTAACAATCGTTACATACTGACCTGTACAGACTATGCTACCAGATGGGCAGAAGCCTGGGCTTTACGGTCTGCTACAGCTATTGCGGTAGCAAAGTGTCTGCTAACCGATGTCTTTCCACGTTTTGGTTTACCACTGGAACTTGTTTTAGATCAAGGCACTCATTTTGTAAACAATTTAATGAAGGCACTTACACAGTCGTTCCAGGTCACGCATAAGTTTAGTTCTCCTTATTATCCTCGTGCAAATGGTTTGGCTGAAAGTACAAACAAATCATTGCTGAATATGCTCCGAAAACTCAATTTAGAAGCACCGGAAAGATGGGATCAACTGCTACCTGCAGTATTATGGGCATACCGGACTACATACAAGGTAACAACAAGATTAACACCTTTCAAACTAGCTTATGGATTAGAAGCAATAGCACCAATGGAGATAGTTATACCAAGTTTACGAGTAGCAATCGCTCAGAAACTGCTACCGGAAGATTCACTATCATTTCGGTTGGATACACTCAAAGAGTTAGACGAGCAACGATGGCAGAGCTTTTTAACTATGCAGGAAGTACAACTAAGACAGGCTCGGATGCATGATCGACACTTGAAAACTCCAGTTTTTACGGTGGGACAACTTGTCCTTTTTTATAATGCAAAGTCGAATCGGTCTGCTGGTAAATTCAAATTATAATGGTTCGGTCCCTATCGGATTTCTGCACAAGTAGGCCCAACAACTTTTCGGTTGACTATGTTGACCGAAAACCCTCTTCCAAAAGTCATCAACGGTTCGAAGCTTCGGCCGTATCAACACACAGCAAACCCGCACTAAAACCTTACGGCATATCTCGCCCATTTTACTCTGCCATCGATTTAGCTACCCGTGAGCCAATAAACTTCGCATCTTATTTCTTCCACCGAAATTATAAGGAGTCTGTAGCAATAATCAAACAAGTAAACAAGGGTAGTATGCCTAGATCTAGATTGCCCCATATCTTGTCATTTCTCTTTCCGGCAATCCTTGTAACCCAACCACCACCCCGGGGGCCCATTCTGAGACATGAGGAGTCGATATAGCTGCTAGAGGACGATGAAGAAGAAGATGAAGAAGAACTCAACCAGTTATTCCGTCGGAAACAAATCAAAATCAGCTCGTCTGAGAGTGAAGCACAGAAGTCAGCCGGAGAAGATAAAGAAGAAGATAAAGAAGAAGAAAAGCAAGAAGAAGACACATTCCATGACACTACCATATCCATGCAGCATGAGTCATCCGTGCAGTCATCATCATTTGAGCAACAAGGACAGGAAAAGCAGACTGAAACAGAAACCATCTCTACCGAAGAAGCTTCTCAGCAACAAACTGAGCAGGAACAACAAGGCGATGAACAACAAAATGCTAAAGAAGCTTTTGAAAGGGTGCTTAAGGTAGTTGAGTCCGCAAAAGCCAACAATGTTGAAACACAACAAACCGACAAACAAAATAAGGTAACAGAAACTATATCTGCCATTCCCACTCCACCACCGGAACCTCCACTAAACCCAAACCTTCGTATTCCACCCAACGCACCCGTCGAGCCCGCAGCTTCTTCAGCCTCATCCCCCAACTACTCTCCACCGACCTCCCAACAACTCCTCACCGCATCCTCTTCGCAACCTCGACCCCCTCTTCTACTCCCGTCCATTCCCGTATTCTCTGAGCTAGCTTCAATGGGGCAACTACTCATTAATCTATCACAGCAACCGCCAGTCCAAATAAGAGAAGTCACGGACAACATTCGCAACGAGTTACAACACAAGGTGGACGTCCTGGAAGTAGATATTACGCCATTGCAGGAAGAGATAGACACAGTCAAAGCCAAAAACCATCAGCTGCAGTCGCAAATTACCCATCTTCAAGCTCAGCTTGCAGAGCAGCAGACAATTGTCAATCAGAGAGACACAGCACTGGCAGAGCTCACCGAAAAAGACAAGTTATTAACCGAAACACAGGCAGAAGTCAGTCAATTAAAGCTAGACCTGCAGGATAAGTAGGATGCCAGAGTTGCATTAGGAAATTTGCTGGAAGAAACAAGACAAACACTGGACGAAGTGGTACAAAAAGGACAAGAGCAGCACGAGATGGCGATGAGAACCATTGAGGAACTCCAAAGATTTAAGTTAGATTTTGATAAGGTAAACAACATTTTACGGCGAAAGCTAACACAAGAAGCTCAGACACAGAAGCTGATAACAGATCTAAAAAGAGAACGCGACGCATACTCCAGAACTATATAGTACCAAAACCAGGAGATTGAACGAAAAGAAAATCAGCTTGAAAATCAAAAGGACAGAGTAATCAATATGCAAAAGCAACTGGAAGAAATGAAGGTCTCAAGAGATGCAGCCCTGTCCAACGAGTTCTACCTACAGGAGGCCTTTTTGCAAACACAGGCCGAGATTTTGCTCACCGAAGCCATAGCTCTAAGCTCTGTTAGAATACATGCGCAATTAGTAGAGCCAGATACCCTTAAACAAATGTTAGAAACACTAAAGAAAAAAATCGCCCGAACTTTTAGACTAGCTAGGAATATGTATTTAGAAGGAATAATAGACGAACAATAATTTTGTACAACCTGGGGGTTCGAGTCCACCGTGTGTGCCAATGTTAATCGGCCGCCGGATGGGGACATGTAAAACTGAATCTTGAGTTTGCACGCGCGAAAAGTAGTTACACAACAGTTAGAATTTCTTATATAAAGCAATGCTTAGAGAGACAGAGAGAGAGTCGGAGACGACGAGTTGTGGAATCACCAGACTGTTCGTCTGGGTGATTGTCTGATTGATTACTGTAACTTCATTTGTAACTTCTGAGTTTTATGAGTAATCTATGATCTGCTGGTTTCTATCTATTGTCTGTGTCTGTTATTTCTAGATCTTTGATATAGTTGTGAGTGTCATTCATCATATAGTAACTCATCGAACTGTGGTTGGAAGTGAATCGTCTGTAAGTCCTTGTTGTGATCGTGTATTAAGAGCGCGATTGGGTTAGTGTTATTTCGTGGAATGTTCTGCCAAGTGTTGATTGAGGACCGTAGAAGTTGTGATAATGCAATAATACTACAAAGTATAGCATTATCTTTAGTGTCGTAATCGGTCATCAGACGATAAGGATTAACGTGTAGAAAGGAATCCTGAATCGCATACTAAGTCTTTAGTGCGGCGTAATTGACTGGTTAGTTCTCTGTGTTTCGGATATTGAGCGGATTATGGTACTTATCTGGTAAAGATTGAACCCTTAGTTTATGTCTCTGGCATCTGTGGTAAGATGATCACTGTAGTGTTTTAGTGTATTCATTATGTGAGGGCTGAGTTAAGACGTGAATAGTGAAGGTTGGCGTATAACGGAATCTTACCAAAGTTTCAATAACTCTCTATATCCGAGGTAAATGCATTTGGGAACTAAGTAAAGGGCCTCTGTCTAACAGACCCCTACCACTCCCAAGAACCCACGACTTGAGTAGACACGTTCTGACAGTTAGAAAAATGCATTAATTCAACACTGGCCTTAACAGTGGCCATTTTGTCCCGTAGTCTAGCACTTGGTGCCGTCTGTGGGAAGGTGGCATCCAGCTCGTCATTCCTCTGTCGAAATCGAACATCAAGATTACCATGCATTTGTCGAAAGTAGCAATAGAACCAGATTGTTGCAAACTTGTTGTGGAAACGTGATTATAAAATTTTAATCGATAGTGATACTACGCGATTAGTACAAAAGATGATACATGCCGGTTACTTGATCCGGTGAAACGTATCCCAAGAACTGTCAGTCTGGAGTACTTAATTTACTAAAGACAACTCCGGGAGGTAGAAGTACAACTAGGTCTGACCCAGTTGTCAAGAAAGTCAACAACGTTAGAAGTGATTCCGATCATATTCCGGTGGAACGTGTTACGCCTCTGGTACATTCCGGTCCTATTTTGGCACAGTCTGTCAAAGACATAGTAACTCCAGAATCTACCAGAACGCAGCCTGAAGTTAGTTTAACAATCTTGGATAAAGATTCAAATTTGTTTACGACTAGAAACACTTTAGCCAAAGAAATTTGCGAAGGCAAAAAAACACCTTATTTTGGCGAAATTTCGGCACATACCGGTTATATTTTGGTAACAAAATCATAGTTTTCCGGCGATGGTTTACCATTTTTTGGTGAATCTTCAGCCCAGTCACCACTTTTTAGAGCAAGTTCCCCTACACTCGACATCAAGAAGGAAGGAAATTTGATCGAAATTGAGATTCGAAACATACTGGACAAGATTATCGAACCAGAAGGCGCACAGGCCAGCAATACAGACTCCAATAGTTTGGATATTCAGCCTTTGGATACAGGAGGAAGTCATCATACAATCATCAGCATGATGAACGGACAACAAGAACAACAACAACAGCACCAACAACAGCTATGCCCACCCAGGCCGCCTCCAACAGGAGTAACGTACACTAAATTTGGTGGATTCCCAGGAGATGACCCGGATGCTCATGTACGCACATTTGAGATAAGTTACGCAGTACTCAACCATCCACTGGATCCGGCGTATAAAGCTATTGTCTTTCAATCTACATTGGTCAATGAAGCAGCTAGATGGCTTACAGAATATGATATTAATCACTTCGGCACCTATGAAGCAGTACGAGATGCCTTTTTGCAAAGATTCAGACTAAAGAAGAATCCAGCCGAAATTTTTGATTACCTGCAAAACAATAGACATAAGATAAATCAAACAGTACAGGAGTACACTACTCTATTCAGGACGCATCTAAGGCAATTACCACCAGCACACGCCAACCTACCAAACGACGTTATTACTCAGTGGTTTATCAATGGATTGACCCCGCAACTTAAACAGATTATGATTATACGCTGTGTAGGAGCTATGATGCTAGATGCAGTGATTGCAATGGCTCTACAGCTGGAAAACAAGGTTGGCGGATTTACAGAGGACCCGGAGTGGTTAAAGACAAATAGAAATGTCTCCGAAGGTATGACCAGACAAGTATACTACATCACATGCAAGAATTCAGGCCATAGTAGTGCCACTTGTGCACTTAATCAGTTATTCTGTGTTATCTGCAACACTGTTGGACACACCACCAAAAACTACGCATACAACGCCAAAGTGCAGGGAACCGCAACTGTCAATGCTATTATACAGGAACCAGGACAACCAGCTAATCATTATGTACCTCTGCAAATGAGGAACAATCAGCAACAAGGATATCGAAATTACAGAGGGCAGAGAAACAACAACTACAACGCAAACCGCTAGCAGGCCGGACCAGCACCGGAAAATCCCAATTTGCCACCACCGCACTGTCATTTTTGTGGTGAATTTGGTCACATTAGAAGATTCTGTAAGGATGCGGCTGAATATGATCAGAGGAAGAAGGAACGTCAAAATCCAATGGCTAATATGGTACAAATCACACCAGTGGAAACACACGCTGCAGTAATTCAGACCCGCTCCGGTAAACAACTGCAGCCTGCAGCAGAATTATTTGAACCAGGTATACGCGAACAACAAAGGATGTACAACAAGGCTAGTCAATGGACCACCGCAGAACCTCTAGTCTTCCCAGATCCTATTCCGGTAACCCAGACCCCGTTAACCAAAGAAGGAACACAACAACAGGATTCCAATTCAGGAGCAGGCACATCATCAGCAGCAGGTACATCATCAGCAGCAGGCACATCACCAGCAGTAGACACATCATCTTCAGCAGGCGCATCATCTTCAGAATCTAGGGAAACAATCCAATCACAAAAGGCCTGGGAAATTTTATCTAAAGCATCCATCACTCTTCCTTTGGGCCAATTACTTGCACTAGTTGTCCACAAGGGGTGGAAGCCATTTGGACTCCTCCTCTTCCTCTTTGTTGCCTTGTGATGAGCCCATTGTTGACAATCTTAGCTCCCTCCCTGTGCAAAATTGAGCTTCACATGTCCCCTCACATCCTCTCTACTCTATGGGTGCAGCATCATTGTCTACCATTTTCTATGTACCAAGTTGTGGAGTTTCAAGTGCAATTGTTGCATCCTCCATTTCTATTTTGGGTTCAGTCTTCTCTGCTCGATTCACTATTCAGTTATGCATGGGATTGCACATAGAACACATGCTCCCCGCTCTACTCCATCCATTGGTTCTCACACACTAGCTCGAATAAAATATCTAAAGGTACATGAATCATCCTATTTGAAGGTACTATCGTGTGGACCTTGATAGACCCTTGATTCTTCCTCTAAAATTATCATGGAGATGCTAAAAATCAAATAGATATATAGAAAGATAGATAGATAGATAGATAGATAGATAGATAGATAGATAGATAGATAGATATGATGGAAGATTTTTCCTCCAAATACACAATACAAAGCTTGGACCCTGCCCAAGAACTAGTTGCTCTCAAACGAGTATTCACTAAAATTGATATGAATAAGAATTCTTGAATGTAATTGTGAAACCCTTTCAGATACATACACTAGACACTAAAGGCTTTCCAATGAGCTATCAATCATTCGAAATGGACACCTATAGATCAGTAAACTCATTCACACAAGAAAAACTAGTTTTCCTTTCAAGTTTTGGGACAAAGTAGCACAAAAACATCTATAACTCACATTACAAGAAAATATTGGTAACAACCTTTTGAATATATAATCCTTGCTTTATAAGCTTTCCAAAAAGAACTCTAAAAATGGAGATTCCTATAGAGAGAAAATGAAGTCCTAATAGGTTGCAATAGAAATTCAGCACCCTTTGGAAAGGGTAGGAGAGATATACAAGAGAATATGTCCTATGATAGGTAATGGCTCAATAACACATGTATAAGCAGCACACCAACTTCCTACCATCCACACACTTATAGTAAGCTTGGATGGTGCTTAAATAGCCATGAGAGCCTTTCATGACTCTTCATATATCCTCCATGTCTCTTCACATGTCCTCCTCGTCTCTTCAGCTACCTTGTGACTTTGTCTCTTCATTGGAGTGTCTTTTGGTGGTTCAATGCCTCCTTTTGAATAAGGTTGTGCCTTAAAACATGGGCTTTGACTTTCCTAAAGTTAAAAAGCTTTCAAATGAAGTAATTTAGTGAAAACATACGCTTGAGATTTCCCTAGAAAACACATAACATTTAACACCCCCCCTCGAGCTCAAACTTCTTTGCTTTCAAGTGTGGGGGTTGGTTCTTTCATACTTATCATGCCTTTGAGCTTTTACATCCTCTTTTCATCTAGGAACTTTGTAATAAGGTCTTTCTCCTTGGTGTTGACATGCTGAATATCCACGTGCATATCCACATACTTTTCTCTTATGAAATGATAATGCACTTCTATATGCTTACTCCTAGCATTGAACATTTCATTCTTAGCAAGGTGGATACTAGAGATATTATTTCTAAGCTATGGAATAATTCCAAGCTAAATATCCAAATATTTTAGGAGCTTTTTAAACCACATTACCTCACACATGAGTTGAGAAAGAGCCCTATATTCTGCCTTTGTCGAAGACAATGCAATTGTGGTTTGTTTCTTTGACATCCATGATACACAAATCTCCCCAAGCATCACTATGTATCCTTGGATCTAGCCCAATCAACATTTGCATAACCTTTTCGTTTAAAATCACAATCATATGCATAATAGAGACCTTCATTGGTTGTACCTTTTATGTACCTTAGATTCATTCTACCTGGATTCAAGTGATCAAGTGTGGGTGCATGCATGAATTGTGAGAGCAATCCAACACTATAAGATAGATCAGGTCAAGTAATGGTAGTGTCATTTAAAGACCCAATCAAAGCTCTATACACATGCTCATCCTTGAGCTTATTACCTTGGTCTTTGCTCAACTTGACATTGCAATCCGTTAGTTGTGTCAATGGCTTGCAACCACTCATACCAAACCTGCATAGCAATTCAAGTAAGTATTTCCTTTGCATAAGATACAAACCCTGCTTGGCATATACAATCTCAATGCCTAAGAAGTACTTTAGCACACCAAGATTTGAAATTTTAAGTTCCTTGCCCAATTTTTCCTTGATATGCTTGATACCTACATCATCATCATCATCATCATCATCATCATCATCTGTTATGAAAAAATCATAAACATATATGCATATGTACACATACTTCTCATCAAGCCATTTTACATAAAGTGAAGGACGAGCACCACTTGCTGCATATCCACATCTAATAAGGTACTCAACAAGCCTTTGATTCCATGCCCTTAGTGCTTGCTTGAGTTCATACAAAGCTTTCTTGAGTCTGCATACAAAATTAGGGCTTCTCGGGTCCTCATGTCCCATGGCTTGTTGCATGTAAACAGTTGTAGCTCAGTGACGAGTAGCACCTCCTTTAATGTCAATCCGGGAAGACATGAGGATGGTATGAAGACCTCGAGCAAGTGGAGGCACAAGTGCGTGAGTGAGAAGCACACAAACATGCACACACATACACACACACGCACACACACGGCAAGACAAAGAGTGAGAATCAATGGAGTTCTTTGGATTACTTTCAAAAAATCCCTTACAAGTTTGTTTCAATTACAATCTAACCCCAAAAATGAGCTCTCTAGCTCCTTTTATAGTTTTTGACTAGCTTTGGCCCTGTCCAGACCTAGTGTCTGGCCTAGTTAAAAATTAGGTTACAGGGCTTATTTGAGGGCTCAAACGAGATCTAAAAAATACGAAAATTGGCAGGTAGATACTTCTAAAGCTCCTCAAGCTCAAGGACTCCTTGGCTTGCACAAAATGGAGCTACAAAAATAGGAAATGGTATTTACAATGGTGTTCAGTGATTAAAATCACTATTTGTGTAGGGATTTTCTCTGTTGATTTTTCATACACTCACCTCTTTGAGCTCCCTACTTGCTCTTTCTTCTTGTGTGCTCAACTCCTTGATGTCTGAAAAATTTAGATGGCCTATTTTCCAGATCTTCTTTGACTGCCATGTCTGCTTGTGATGTCCCTTCGCTCTGTCTCTCTTCGTCTTGTGGCTCCTTCGGTTCCCCGAGTGCTGCCAACACCCCCCCCACTCTCGCGTCTGTCGCCCCTGACAGACCCTTGTCTAGAGGGTTTTTGAACATAATATTGGACGACATCAGAGGTGGTGTTCTTCTGGTCGTAAGTCGCGTGCTAGATCTGTGAGCAAATCATCCCAATTCACAGGTCCGGGAACATCTGGATGAGACACCCTCAATTGTTCTGAGTAAATAGTTCTCTCCACAGCAAATAATTGGAGGAGATGTGATGGTCTGGGTATAAAGATTTCGGAGTGATATTCCCAGAATCCTGTGATGAACATCTCCTCAAATGTCTGTTTAAAGCAGGCTGGGAGGTACTTGATTCTGGCCTGCCAAGCATATATTACTTCAATTGATGGGGTGGTACTCATATCGTACACCAGATCCTGGTTTCCTGTCACGAAGCCTTCTCCTGAGAAGTGGGGGTCCTTAATGTTCTTAAACGTCCTGAAAGTGATCAGCATTAATTCAAATATTTTCATACACATCTGGGCCATCACGTCGGGATTATTGCATAGCCGAATGCTCCAGTGACGGATTGTAGAAATCATGTAGTTCACCGTGGGGGGTCCTCGTGGAGGTGCTAGGTAAACGTAATTTAACCATTTTGCGCAGGCTTTGATGTCTCTGACGGCAATAGTGAATTCAGGCCAGGTGCATCTTCGAAGAACTGGAATGTAACAAGGATTATATTTAATAAACAACGGCATATTATTCCAGGTTCGGACCATTTCAGGATATGTTTCCAAAAGCCTGATCCCCCAGGTGGGTTGATGGATGGACCCACGCTTAGCACTTTCCGGTATATCATCTGGACCAAATTGTGTAGCAAATGTGGGAGGCTTGCCGCATTGTCGTTGAATCTCGGCGTTTTAATCGGCCAAAAGTATGCAGTATGGCACATATTGGTCATTATTGGTGCCGATCCATCTGTGATGAGACATGCTTCTGAAATATTCTGACTTTATGACAGTTTCTTCTAGGTTCGCTAGTGATTGGATCTGAATGGCCACCCGTTCTTCGTGGGTGTTCGTTGTCTTTTCCAGTGTCTGAAGCCACTCGGGTGCTTCCACTTCCAAGGTGTCTAGTCCCTCTGAGGTTCGTTGCCCTCCTGGCATCGGCATAGGGACATACGGTTCTTCGTACGAATCATCTACCTCAATAGGGACCAACTCTTCTGGCTCTGGTTCTACTACTGGAGAGGGCTGCCTCTCGTATGTCAGTAACCTCTTTTGTAATTCTGCCACCTGCTCAGTTAAGGCCTTGACCTCGTCTGAGGTAGAGGTTGATGGGACACTCTTCGGTTGTTCTTCCTGTTCCTTAAGTCTGCTCCGTAGTGTGTCACGTTCTCTTTCCAAGTCATCATGGGCTTCCAGAAGGTCTGCATAGCTTTCCAAAATGGTTTTCATCATCTCCGAGGGAACTGCTTTGAACTGCTCTGGATCTATATCGTGGGGAGAGCCTTCCATTGCCGCTTCCAGATTCTCTTCATTTTGTTTCTGCAGTCTCTTGTTCTCTTCAAGTGTTGTGGCCATATGTTTCCTGAGTAGCGCCAAGTTACATCTGACACGTAGGTTATCGGCCTGGTATACTTCGAGCAAGGCTTCTAGTTGTTTGACGCCTGATTCTTTCGATGTTTGGGGTGCCTCTAGTAGTGTTTGGTGAGCCTGCTCAAGCGTTGTATAACGTTGATTCACATTTGCATTTTCCTCTTCAAGAATTGTAAATTGCCTTTGTAAGTTCTGGTGATTTGTTGTCAATTGTTGATTACCGGTCATCCAGAGCTCTGTACTCATTCTGAAGTTGATAGACACATTGATTTAAAGCTAGGAATATACTATGTACATTAAATGATGCAGGGAGGGGTGAAGATGCAGGGGGAATGGGGGCGGGAAAGGGAGTTGTGAATGATGTGGATGCAAGTGGAGATGTGGGTGGAGGGGGTATGGGAGATGGAGGTGGCATGGGGGGAGGGAGCGGTGCAGTGGCAGGAGATGTTTCCATAGTGTCAAATGTCTGAGTGACCGTGTAGATGGGGATCGTGGGTGGGGTGGATGTGACGTTAGTGAAGAGAGTAGTGAAAGTGGGCATGGTGACTCCCCCGAATTGGATTCCCGGAGAGAGTGGAATTCCCATGACGATTGTGGTGGTAGTGGACGTGGTGGTGATAGTGTCATGTGGTGGAGTGAGTTGTGTAGTGAGAGGTGGGGAGGGTGGTGACAGTGGTGCTTCCTGATGTTTGTCTGCTTGCGTTGTATCTCCTGGTGCTGATACGTTGATATGAATTTGTTTCCCAGACCTCATGGGACGGGCGGGAACTCCTTTCTCAAATCGGTGAATGTAGGCCATTTCTTCATGAATGGCCTCATCCAATCCTACTGCATCGGCATGTAGGTTGATGGACTCGATGAACATATCATCCACACCTTCCTCTGCCAGCAATTGGTTCATGAGTTTCTTGCCTGCTTCAAGTGACATTTTATGCTGTTCTTGAACTAGCTGCATAGTTCGATATAGTCTTTTTATTTGTGCCGAATACGCGGGGGCACTTGCTAACTCTGAAAGTTCATCATACTCTTGTTCCTCGTAGGCTTCCTCCTCTTGTTCGGTCTCTTGTTCATCGACATCGACTTCTACCACTTGCGGTTGGGTGGGGGCTGACGTTGTTGTATGGGTTTGTGGTTCCTGAGCTCGCTCTGTTTCCGTTTCGAGATTAGAGTCTTAGATTAGTCTAGCCACTTCTTCATCAGTGAGATCATTGAGAGTAAAGCCCTGTGGGAATTCCAAGTCCGATGGAACGGGTGGAAACACCAGATTGGGTCCCTCTGTACTTGGTCTTGGTAGCCGAATGGTGAGTGGTCTAATGCGTCGTGTCTGGGGAGGGGTAATCTCTCGTGTAGTGGTGGCTCCCCTTGGTTGAGTGCAGGGTAATTGGACTCCCCCTCTCATCTTCTTTGATGGAGGACCTGCCGCTGATAGCCTTCTCTGGAATTCCTGGGCCCGGGACCATACGAGTGCCCGCTTAATAGGCACGTCATAGGCTAGACATCGATAGATTATCTTGGTCAGAGCACAACATCCGTGGAGCACATTTTTTTGCTTCGTGTTCCACCGTTGATGGGCTATGTGAATCTGATCTATGATCCAATGTGGTACGTTGATAGGGAGGTTTTCTGTCTCTGCCAAGTACAAGCTAAACCATATCTTCTTTGGGGGCATGGTGAATCTTTCCTGTGCGGGGAAAGCAAAATGCTGCATGACGGTCCGTAGGTGAAGAGTGATGGTCGGTGTCATTGCTACCATATCCTTCAGCTTATTGAGATCTTTATGTTTCATTCTGCCTGGAACCATTGTTTCCTTTTCAGTAGGAATGTGCATACCATACATGCCCAATGCTTCTCGTACCAGATTAAGGGTCAGTTTGAACCTTTTAAGTTCGTGGCCCGACAATAGTGAGGGTAACACAAAAGTGCTGTCGCCTCCCTTGGCCCTGCTAGGAGTGATGGTACTGATAAGACAAGAACAACGTAAGAAATCTGGCTTCGGTAAGTGGGCCCTGAAATAACTGTCCAGGCCAGCTTTGGTCCATATTGAACGCATGACTTCGGCATTTTGATAGCTCTCAAATTCGCGCGTGAAAAAATGGTAGCGTCCCCATTTACCATTAAACTCCAATTCAGCTTCCCAAAAATAAGTTCCATCACCCAATGGTCTTGCAACATCACTGAACCAATGAGCGTGTTTGCCCACTTGAGAGGGGTGCCCCTGGGGAGGATCCTGAACTGGGAGTACATGCACAGCTTGAAGTTCTTGCGGTCTTTCGGTGAGATGTGGTTCGAGGAGGAGTGTTTCTATATCCACAATCTGTGTGCTGGATCCGGCGTGAGAACTGGCACCTCCGGCTTCTGCCATGGCCCTGCTTGCTTGTTGGTTCTGTGAGAATGTAGAACCAGGTGTTAACATCGTAATGGACATAATAAACCCGTTGTTGTCCCCGTTACAACATTAACATGAAGTAGATGATGAGTCAGTGGTTAGTAAGTGCACGATGACAGTGTGTGTAGTTAATGCCTGGATGGTCCTAGGAGCTAGATGGAGAGATGCACTGTCTGACTAATGCAGTTAGTAAGTGGGGATGAATTCAGAGATTGGGGTCGGGGGGTTTATTACAAGTCTTAGGTTTCCAAACACCATGAATGGCTTTTGGTCTTGGTTTTGTGGAGATTCGGGAGGGTTGCATGAGTAATTTTGCTGGGAGTTGTTGTGTCATTGGAACCCATTTACGAGTGAGTCTGTGCGTGCTTCTAGGTGGTAGCGTGTTCGAGTGTATCAGACAAGAGTGGGTGGCGGCTGCTTGAGCGAGTGAACCCTGTCGTGTATGATGTGAATTGTGTGGGGATAGTTGAGCCCGCAAGCAAGCCTTAGGCACCCAAATTTGTCTTGATTGTGGGTCAGCCTTCATCGACTTCTTGGGTACCCAAATGGATTTCACTTTCTCAACAGAGGTTTTAGGAGTCCTCTTGTTAGCATCAAGTCGTTGATTACTAATAGGAAGTTGAGCCTGTTGTTGCGACTTAGTTACGGTCGGCAGCTCGTCTTTTCACACCCACATTTGTTTCATCGGCTGAGTTGTTCTGCTTCGTGCGTTCTTTTGGTCTCTCGCCTGGAGAGTCTTCAGTGATTGATCTACCCTTAGTTGCTGCCTCCTTCTGGCCTTTGGAAAAGAAGGGAGTTCCATTGTGGTTCTGACTCCTTCTTTGAGATCTTCGTTCTTCTGTATCAAATAGCCTTGGACAAGAACAGCATGGTCAACTTCATGTGTACCCCTGGAGGGACCAGGGGTCTGTGCCTTTCCTAGTTCCTTGAGTGCTCCATTATTTAACTCAACTGTAATTCTAGTTTGATTCACCCATACCTGAAGAAGTCCACTTCTTAGGTTTAAGTTGACTGCTTGGTCATAGATCCAGTCTTGACCCAAGACAAGGGGTTCAGTGAGGTCCTCATCTTGACATACTAGTACTTTAACTGTCATTGCCTCATCATGAATATAGAGGGGAAGTTCCACCTCGCCCATGCAAGGGGTTTCCACGCCTCCCAATCCTATGAGATATGCTTCCACATGCTTGACAGTTAATTGCAACTCTTGACAATAAGACAATTTAACAGCACTAGTGGCTGCACCTGAGTCAATCAAGGCTCTTACAGTCTTTGCGCCTTTTCCTTGTCCTATACCTAAGGTTATGAAAGGACGTCGATCAGCTATCCTATGTGAGCTAATACCTGAAACTTCACACATAGCCACGTCATATCCTTGATCTGCATATGCATCTTGCCTAGGGTGCTCTCTACCTTGTCTTCTTAATTTCATTCTCCGTATGCGCTCTAGGGCTTCTGCTTGAGCTTCTTCTCGAATTCGCTTTTCTTCCTCTTTGCGTTTCTTAGCAGTATTGAGTCGACTTAGCATTTCCTCTGTGAGAGGTTCCTGATACAACTTGACTCTGCATCCGCTGATATAACTTGGGAGAACATCGCCTTCTAATGTGGCTAGTTTCACTGCTCCACTGGTTGAGATTCTGTTAATGATCATGGTCCGTAGCCTCTCTTCTCCAGTTTCCTCGCATGTTGTTTCAAAGTGTATACTAGTACTAAGTCGCCTGCCTTCAAACCTTTATCCTTAACGTGGGCATCAAAATACGCCTTCTGTCATTTCTTAGCTGCATATATCCCTGCAGCTGCCCTTAGTCTTGTTTCTCCTAATCGTTCAAGGTCAAAAAGTCTAGAGGAGAGTTCATGACCCGTCCATTCGTGCTCTTGTGCTACCTTCAATGTAGGTATCAAGAAGTCCAATGGTAGCACTGCATTTTGACCAAATACCATCTGAAAGGGGGTGGCTTGGAGTACCGTTTTGTAGGCGACTCGGTATGCCCAAACAACATGGTGTAGCTGTTTGTCCCAATCAGAGCGTTTATTATTCACGAGCTTGGTCAACACATTGCATAGAATCTTGTTTGTGCTTTCGGCTTGCCCATTAGCTTGTGGGTGGTAGGGGGCAGACTTCTTATGAACTACCAAGAATTCTTGGAGCAGATTTTCAATTACTTCATTCAAGAAGTGAGTGCCTCTATCACTTACTAACTCTATAGGTAGCCCGTATCTTGTGAATACATTCTCAAACAAGAATTTAGCAGTTGTTTGAGCATCGTTCTTCGTTGTGGCTTTTACTTCTACCCACTTTGTTAGATAGTCCGTCGCAACAATGATATATTCTGCATGGGAACCCTTAGCTGGGGGATTAATAGGACCTACGAAGTCTATTCCCCACTTAGAGAATGCACGTCCACCCATCATCCGTTTCAGTGGCATCTCATCTTTACGTATAGGATACTAAGTTCTCTGACAGACATCACAGCGTTTCACATAGGTATGTGCATCCATGTGAAGGGTCGGCCACCAGAAGCCCGCAAATAGTATTGCCTTGATCACCCGATCTGGTCCAAAGTGTCCTCCTGCTACACCTTGGTGAGCAGTGTCCAAGATCTTGAGATACTCACTCTCATGGACACATAGTCTCAGGTAACCATCCTTACCACGCTTGTAGAGATTATCACCAATGAGTGAGTAATCCTGGGCTTCTTGTTCTAAACTCCTTTTCCTAGCAAGTGTCATGTCTTGAGGGAATGTTTTCGTCCTCAGGAAGGATACTAGTGGTTCACTCCAATCTGGCACTATGGACACTTGATAAAGAGTGGCATGTTCCACAGGTGGTTTAGTGCAGCAGATTGGGCATTCCTTGCACAACTTTTGGACATCAGCTTCCATAGTTGGCCAATGCACTCCGAGTCTCCGTAATGTTTGTAGGGTTCGTCGCTTTGAGTAGTGTTGCTCTAATGCACCTACATGTGCTATGTGCAACCATTTAGCGTATTCATCCTCTTCCACACAACAAGCCAAGATCCCTTGATCTGTGTGTTTGTACATACTTCCTGCCATGATGTGATACTTCTGGGCTTTTACTACCTCTCTATCCTATGTGCTTATTACTGGGTGACTAGGCTCATATGTCAATACTGGCACTAGTGGCTTAGCCCACTGTGGCTACACTTCCAAATTAAACAAGTAAGCATCAGGAAGGTCATCTGACACTCCTTGTGGGGCTTCTCTAGATGTGAGCCTAGAGAGATGATCAGCTCTCAAATGAGTCCTCCCTTTCCTTACCACAACCTCGAAATCATATTCCATTAGTAAGAGAAACCATCTTACTAATCTTCCTGTATTGCATGGCTTGTTCACGAGATATAACAATGCTTGGTGGTCAGTAAAAAATTTAAACTTGTCTGCAAGCAGATAGTGTCTAAATTTCTTAACTGCATATACCATGCCTAATCCCTCTCTCTCTGTAGTGGTATAATTTCGTTCAGCTGCATTCAATTGTCTACTAGCATAGGCAATTGGAAGATCCATATTACCTTCACCAGTAGGTTGCGCGAGTACACACCCAATAGCATAATTGGATGCATCCACATGAACATGAAATGGCTTGCTCCAATCTGGTGTGGTCAAGATTGGTGCTGAACATAATCTTCGTTTAAGCTCCTGGAAGGAGTTCTCACATTCATCAGTCCACTCAAAGTTTGTCAGAAGTCCGTACAGGGGCTTTGCAATGATGGCATACATGTGTATAAATCGTCGGTAATAACCACAATGCCCCATGAAAGCTTGTACTTCCTTGACGTTCCTTGGTCTAGGTAGCTTTGCTATGGCTCTCACTTTCTCTTCATCAGTGGATATGCCATTCTTTGACACTATGTGTCCTAAAATCTTACCTTGCCTGACCATGAAAACGCACTTTTCGGGGTTTAGGCGGACTTGATATTCTCTACATTTGTCAAAGATTTGTCTGAGTTCAGGAATATGGGTTTGTCTAATGTTGGAATGGGCACAAAGATCATCAACATAGACTTCTAAGTTCTTCCTCAAGAACTCCTTAAATACATGGCACATCAGCCTTTGGAAGGTGGCTGGTGCATTGGTAAGCCCAAATGGCATTACCCGAAAGGCGAATATGCCCCATTCTGTGGCAAAAGCCGTCTTATGCTGATCTTCTGGAGCTATGGCTACTTGGTTGTAGCCAGAGAATCCATCCAGGAAGCTGTACACTTCCTTGCCTGCTACTCTTTCTAAGAGATGTTCTGTGATGGGAAGCGGATAGTTATCTCGGATTGTGGCTGCATTGACCTTCTTCAAGTTAATGCATACACGCAGCTTTCCATTTTTCTTGGGCACCACTACGATGGGGGATACCCACTCGGTGTGCTCAATTTCATAGATAAATCCAGCTTCAACCAGTCTATCTATCTCCTCTTTGATCTTGGCAGCGTAATTATCATTGTATGTATATGGCTTTTGCTTAGAGGGTTTGGCATCTGAGGTCATGGGGATGGTGTGTGAGCATATGTCAGGGTCCACACCTTTCAAGTCCTTGTAACTCCAAGTGAACACATCTCTGTATTCTCGTAGCAAAGCTATTAGCTCTTGTTCTTCCTCTTCTGTCAGGTCATGGCCTATGTACGTGCATCTCTCCTCTCCTTCTTCCAGAGCTACCACGATTTTCTTGGTGGTTTCTTTGTTATCATAGGCCTCCCCTGATTACGCCTCTCGTTTAGGCATTCTGATCATGACTCTCCTGTCATCTATCTCATACTTCTTAAAATTTTCTGGGACCTCAAACAAAGATTCCTCCTCTTCTTGTGTGACTTCTTTCTTCTTCCTTTTCTTTCCTTCTTCCTTCAGGGTAACATGTGTGGCTAGTCTTACATCACTTGTAAGCTCTCCATACCTCTGGGGTGGAAATTCTACTTCATGGAAGTATTCTTCATCTGATGCAAAAGGTGGGTCCATGATGATTGACTCTAGATCGGAGTCACTCGCATCCTCAAATGCATCAGGGTTAGGTTCGCATTCTTCTAACACGGCCTCTCCCATGATTGGGTCTATGGAAAAAACTGAAATTTCATAGCCGTCCTCATCACAGTGGGGTGTCCATTGTTCCTCATTGATGGCTACATCCATTGTTGCTAGGATTTCTGCCCAGCGGTGGGGTTCAAATTCTTCGTCAGGAAATACTACAGGTGCATAGGCTGGGTCTTGAATGGGTCTATGTGTTTCGTTTGCACCTATTTCTCTAGCCTTTTCTCTTTTCTCTTCCTCTACTGCTACTTTACACATCCATAAGTGAGTGTCTTCATGCATCCATGAGGATCCTGATCCTATGGAATGCACCGATTCCGTATCATCTTTGGCTCTATGGATGGGGTTCCATTGGATAGGAGGGACATCTCTATGAGAGTAATCTTTGAGATTGACTTTGGTCGTAACACCTAAGTGCTGCAGGTACAAAGAATTGGTTCCCCAATCCTGTACCACTTGAAACTGTCGCATAAAAGGTCGTCCCAAGATCATCTCATAGGCATGATTTTTGCTGAAGTCACATATGGCAAATGTGTGCTCAAACTCGACACCACAGGTGGTGAGAGTTATTCCTTCTAGCAATCCTAAGGGTCTCTCAATATGACCATCGGCCATCTGCAATTTCATTCTCGTTGGCCTGAGAGCTGGCTTGCCCCAACGCTTCCATAGGGAAGTGGTGGCAATTGCAACTCCTGCACCTAAGTCCAAAATTGCCTTAGTGGTGTGCCCCTGGTAGGTAATGGGAAGATAGGTGTTCCCTTCTTCACCTTCACACATATCTCCTATCTTGTCCAAGGGTATCTCTGGCACCGTCCTATGTGATCCTACCTGGGAACGAGGTTTTGCTATCTCGGGCACTTGATTGGCTACGTGTTTCCACACTTCTGGTCTAACCTTAAGCAGTTCTTCCAAAGTGAGATTGCACTGCACTTTGGTGTTCTTCACTACCTCTGTGTTCCTAGGTATGACTGAATCTTCATTTCTTACTATGACTGTGGGGGTTCTCATACAAGTAGACTTGGCTTCCCATGGCCCCGTGAAGTGGGGTAATTCCTGTAGAGAGTTAGACTCAAAGTCTAATCTTTCCTGAGAGTGGGTGCTCTCCTGTTCCTCATAAATGGATGGGATGTCTTGTGGGAATTGGTCATGTGCATCATCCACAAGTTCAATGGGAGGAGGGGCTTCACTTTCCTTAGCCCATTTGTCTTCTTGAATCTCGCGTAGGAATTCTGGTGTGAACCGATTCATAGAAGATGATGTGTCTGGCTCCGTAGAGTTAGGCACATAGGCTTCAGGCACATAGGCTCTCTGAGTAGGAAGACCTGCTCTTTCACTAGCCTTGTTATGGTGTTGAGGGGCGAGTTCCTTTTGTGATTGTGCCATTGGATTCTCTATTCTTTCTAGGGAGGGGGGATTGTCTGATTCAGTGGAATTGGGCACGTAAGCTTTTGATGGGGGATAGGTCATGTTTTTGCCTGCTTTATCTCTCTCTTGATTTTTTTCTTCCTTGGCAGATCTTGCAATTATGCCCTCTAACTTCTCTAGAAGTCCATCCAAGTGTAATTGCGTCTTGGCTGAGCCCGAGTAATTGAAAAGGCGACTGGCTTCAACCATAGTCTGAGCCAATGTGACCATTTTCGCGCAAAGCTTGGTTCTTTCTATCTCTAGGTCAGCTCTAGGGTAGCACTTGTCATGATCCGTGACATTTGGCCCTTCTTGGATTCTGGCCTGATATGCTTTAAGCATCATGTCTATGTCTTCAGGAGTGGGATCAGCTAACACTGATCCTACTCTAGGGGGTGGTGGAATCGTATGAGGTGGGTTGGAAGGTGGCGGGTCGGATGGTGATGGGAATGGTGGTGGTGGGGTAGTGTGAGAGGGAGTTTGAGATGTGAGTTCAGTTATCCTGGCTTTGGTTTCTCTTATGCTTTCCTCAAGTTCACCCATCTTTTTAGCCCATTGTCTTTTCATTCTTTCCCGACTATCTTTCCACGCTCTAGTCCTTTTCTTTGTCATGCTCTCGGTTTCACTAGCCTCTGGGTTCTTATCCTGGTTTACCCCTTGGTTCTGCTACAATGCCTGAGCTCTAGTCACTACCTGTACTGGTGCGGTGGATGTCACACTTCCTGTGGAGTCTACTACTAACCCAATGACGTAAATAGGAGTGATTTTTGGCATATTATTAGGATTCTTAGGGCAATCTCGTAAGAGATGCTCCTTTCCACACTCTTGACAATAGCCCTGGATCGTTAATGACTGGGGTTGTGTAGGTGGAGGCAAGGGACAGTCACAAATGAGATGATCTCCTTGACATCTGTAGCATGGTCCTCTAGGGAATGGGGGTCTTACTTGTCTAGGTTGGGGTCTAGGGTTGGGGTTTGCATACATGACATTTGTGTAATCTGATTCCCAACTAGATTCATTTGGCTCTTCACTATAGTAAGACTCACCATGTTCAGGAGACTGCATATAGTAAGCCTGGGGACTATCAACATGCGTAGAATCGAAGCTATGGTCACTGGGATCACTTTCTAAAAGCAATGGTGTTACGGGGACTATAGCTCTATTCAGGTTTTCTTCTGCAGCTGCATACTTTACAGGGATCACGTTGGATGGAGCTGGAGGTTGTTGGGCTAACACCGGCTGAGGCCTTTGCTGGGCTTGATATTGTGGTTGGTAGGTTTGTTGAGGCCTAGCATACTGCTGTGGTGGATATTGGTTCTGGTATCTGCCTTGTTGAGGGTATGGTTGAGGGTAGATTTGCCTAACAGCTTGCTTATTGTATGGGCAGTCTTGTGCTGTGTGATTTGTGTATCTTCGTTCTATGGTGCAGTACTGGCTACTAGGATTTACTTGGGGTTGAGCCATAATGGGACATACATTCACCATGTGGTCGCCACCACAAGTGTAGCATCTTTTCACAGGGGCGAACCTTGGGATCTGTTTACTAGTGACACCTAATTTCTGAGCTACTTTCTCTGCAAGTTCCTCAATTGATGTGGATTGCGTGGAAGAGAGGCTAGAGGCACTATCTGAATCTTTGTATATCTTGGAAAGCTCTAACTCCTCCCCTAGGTTATCCTCGATGTCAATGCACATGCGTACGCACTCTTCTATGGTTCTAGGGTCTTTCAAGTACACATATGATCTTAATTTGGTACTTAGCAATCCATCCAAGAATAAAGCCACTTGCTTAGCTGGTGTGGGTAGCTGAGGGATAGGGCATCTTTCAAGATATTGCCTAAATCTTCGTCCTGCAAGTCTCACGGTCTCTTGAGGGGTTTGCTTGAAGCTGTGAATCAATGAGGAGGTATTATGTCTTATGCCACTCTTAGAGAATTCAATAATGAAAGCCTCTAGGAGTTGGTCTATGCTCCTGAACTGTCTCTCGTTTAGTGGCTGAAACCATGTCAGGGAAGTGTTCCTAAGGGTTAGACCAAAGGCACTGTACTGTGTGAATAGATCCTCCACTTGTTCAGCTCTCAGGACTTGTCTAAACTCAGCCACATGATCGTATGGATCTCCAGTGCCATCGAAGTAGTTCTTCATGGACTTGACTAGCTGAGTTGGTCTCAAAGTCCTTGTGTGTTCTCTAGGTCGTGGTAGAGGGAACTCATCCGCATTTCTTTGATTCCTATGAGCTCTAAGTACCTCAGGATCTACTCTATTTGTTTCCGTCCTCGTTCTTTCTCTGCCCCCTGAGTTGGCAAAGCTCACTTCTGGCCTATCTCTACTTCTGTCTCTTTGAGTTCCATGAGCTTGGGATGTTCCCGCTCCAGGGTGACCGTAGGACACATTTGATCTTGGTTGGGGGAAAATAATTTCACCTTTCCAAGTGTAAGCATGCCTATCATTTTCCGTAACCACAAAGATCCACTCCGAAGCGTGATCTAAGTAGGTCACTCTGCCTGGGCTATTAGGATCCTTAAACTCATAGATCATGATTGTTCCTATATCAGTTGGCTGATCGGATTTATACCTCCAGAAGGCTTCGTCAGTTTCTCGATTGAGGAGCAAATCTATGCTCTTATTATCCTGGGGAATCCACTCTGGTGTGATAATCCTAGTGAGAACCGATTTGCCTCGAGGGGTTCTAGGTTCTGTACCCATGTTTCCTTGCTCTAGGTCACCTATGTCCGTCTCAGGGATCACATTCCCGAATTCGTCTGTCCTATCTGGGTGACTGGTGACTACGTATATGGTTCCTTCTTTGTCCAAGTATGCTCCGTTTTCGAACTTGACAGCTGGGCGCTCTAGTCCAATGGATTGACCAGGATTCTTAATCTGTAGCACAGATCTTCCTAGGCCGTCCTCATAGATGCTGGCACCTAATCGGTTGGTCCTAAGGTATTCCAACTGCGTTTTGTAAGGGCCTTCTACTCTGTGCAAGTATGGAACTCCTGAACTTCCCGTAGGTTTGTCCATGCCTTGAGACATCTCTGATTCACTGGTATCAGAGCTAGGGTAATGCGAGTGGTGACTCAACTGCTGGGCCCAAGATCTCGCAGTATGATTGATACTAGCCTCTGAAGACCTAAGGCTTTATCTATCCCTCACTAGATGTCGCCCTGATCTAAGGTTCATATGCCTAACTGATTAACCCAATTTTTCCCGATACAACCACGTTTCTGAGTCCTTTGTATCAATTACTTAAACTCCTTTTTATGTTGATTATCGTGTTTATACTCTTGTCTGATATCACGTCGTTAGTAGTACTTGAGTTTAATTTTGTACTTTAGTTTGGTCGTTTCACGTTAGGTTCTTTTCCTTTAAGGTTGTCGTTCACACACACAGGTTATCTCTTGACTTGAACTTGATTTCTTAGATAGCCTTTGATTTATCTCGTGCCTATCGTTGCCTGGAATTACTTCTAACACTACCCGCACTTAACCTAAACTAAGAATTGACAGAGGGTGTTGCGGGTTTTCCAACCTTGAGTTCCTTTCCTTGAGTTGTTGCCCTGGTGTGCCCAGGACGCGTGTTCCCAAGCCTGCACTTACTCTTGCTTTGCGTACCCTTCGATGCTCTCAAAGGACCTGTAAAAGGCCCAAGATTAGCTCAAGACTTAAATTCAAAAGACAACCCCAAGCACTTCCATTCATGTAACTCAAACACCAATTAGCCCATTGTTTTTATGGAACATAATTCTAGGGATCCTGTTCCCCCTGGGTATGGTCACTTCAAAATACCCTATCTGAAAATCAATGCATTATTCTTATTAAAAACAGTTGAGGGCATGTAGTATATGCCACGAGCTTTCTAACAAGCCCTAGAGCTCAAAAAATGGATTCCGTATGAAAAAGTTATGACCGTTCAGGGTTTTGGAGTTAACAGGAGTCAAAACAGGCTAACAGGTAAACAGGAATTCTCGAGTTGCTTGTGGCACGGCCTCACGATGCAATAATACACCTTAGTGTTTGCCCCACACTTAGCCAAAATTGAGACCAATAATTTTTCCAAAAAAATTGACCTAATTTGCCCTTCTAACGTGTTCGCAAAGTCTGTCGGTCGCGATTGACAGGTCAGTCGCGATCGACGTGTCGATCGCGATTGACAGGTCCGTCGTGGCTGTCAATCGCGATTGACTGGTCAGTCGCGATTGACAGACGGTTCGAAAAGTCAATCAGTCGTGGTCAAAGGGTCGTTGACTCTGTCAGTCGCGATTGATGAGTCGATCGCGATTGACAGGTCGGTCTCGAGGTCTGTCCGTCGTGGTCAAACAATTGTTGACTCTGTCGATCGCGATTGATGTGTCGATCGCAAGTGACAGGTCGATCGCGAGGGTCTGTCCGTCGTGGTCAAACAATCGTTGACTTTGTCGGTCGCGATTGATAGAGCCGTCGTGGGCTGTCATTCGCGATTGACTGGTCGATCGCGATTGATGGCTCGATCGCGATTAACACGTGTCACGCGTATGATCCGTCGGTCGTGGTCAATCGGTCGTTGACTCTGTCGATCGCGATTGACAGAGCCGTCGTGGGCTGTCAATCTCGATTGACTGGTCGATCGCGATTGACAGGTCTGTCCGTCGTGGTTTGTCGATCGCGATTGACAGAGCGATCGCGATTGACAGAAATCTGTGGAATTTCAAAAAACTAAACACATTTTTGGGAAGCTCTAGGCCTGTAGGTCATGGATATGCACTTTGTTTAGCAATTAGAGCAACTTTTCTGTCGGTCGCGATTGACAGAACTCGGCGACACAGAGACAGGACCGAACAGTTCCGTACCTGCGCAGAATGCTGGGGATGGTGATACAGCAAGAACCTGCAGAATGCTCAAAAAACATGCAAGAAATAACACACGCAATACCGCTCTCTCGCTCTCTCTCACAAGTGAAATGAGGTAAATGAAAGGGGGAAGGAGATATAGTCAAAAAACTGAATTTTTTTGCGATGATGGAGATGGAGGTGGGAGATGATGATGATGATGATGGTGATGAAGATGGTGTAGAAAAAACAAGAAAATGGATGAAAGTGAAGAAATTACCTACAACTCCAACGCGTCAACTCTACGTCTTACCATCACACGCTCGTCTTCAAAGCTCGATCCCCGGCAACGGCGCCAAAATTTGGTGTAGCTCAGTGACGAGTAGCACCTCCTTTAATGTCAATCCGGGAAGATGTGAGGATGGTATGAAGACCTCGAGCAAGTGGAGGCACAAGTGCGTGAGTGAGAAGCACACAAACATGCACACACATACACACACACGCACACACACGGCAAGACAAAGAGTGAGAATCAATGGAGTTCTTTGGATTACTTTCAAAAAAGCCCTTACAAGTTTGTTTCAATTACAATCTAACCCCAAAAATGAGCTCTCTAGCTCCTTTTATAGTTTTTGACTAGCTTTGGCCCTGTCCAGACCTAGTGTCCGGCCTAGTTAAAAATTAGGTTCCAGGGCTTATTTGAGGGCTCAAACGAGGTCTAAAAAATACGAAAATTGGCAGGTAGATACTTCTAAAGCTCCTCAAGCTCAAGAACTCCTTGGCTTGCACAAAATGGAGCTACAAAAATAGGAAATGGTATTTACAATGGTGTTCAGTGATTAAAATCACTATTTGTGTAGGGATTTTCTCTGTTGATTTGTCATACACCTCTTTGAGCTCCCTACTTGCTCTTTCTTCTTGTGTGCTCAACTCCTTGATGTCTGAAAAATTTAGATGGCCTATTTTCCAGATCTTCTTTGACTGCCATGTCTGCTTGTGCTGTCCCTTCGCTCTGTCTCTCTTCGTCTTGTGGCTCCTTCGGTTCCCCGACTGCTGCCAACAACAGTCTCATCAAGAAAAAGCATTATTAATGTCTAATTGGAACAATTTCCACCTTTTAGAAGCTACAATGACAATCAATGTCCTAATTGTACTCATTTTTTCAATAGGACCAAATGTCCTTCATAATCTTTCCCATGTGTTTGGATAAAACCCTTTGCTACAAGTCTAGCTTTATACCTGGCTATGGATTCATCCGAGTTCCTTTTTATCTTCTAGACCCACCTAGTTTTGACCAATTTAATGTCATCTTGCCTAGGTACAAGCTCCCATGTCTGATTTTCATGAAGAGTATCCATCTCTTCTCTCATAGCATTTATTCATGTCTTGTCTTGACAAGCTTTTTCATATGGGCATGGTTTCTTATCCTTCACAACTTGAGACATAAAAGTATAATGCATATCCATGAAGCTAGCATATGTTAGCCTTTGAATAGGGTGTTTAACCCTCTTTAACCTCCTCTCATTACCTATGATGGAATACTTCTTCAATTCCCTCTTTCATTACACATTAGGAGTCACTACCTCTTCAAAATCATCTTCATCCTCACTAGAATGGAATTCCCTTACCACATTACCCTTATCATATTTGTTGTGGCTACATGTTGAGCTTGGTTCACCTTCCTTCTCTTTTCCTTTGAGTGATGAAGGACTCCTTGATGGACTCAAAGTGGAGGGGCCACTCAAACTTATGCTAACTTGAGTTTGTTCTTCATTGACTTTTTCTGCTTCCTCAATATCCTCAACTTGCAATGCATTAGGTGGTTCATAATATGAATTAAGTTCATCAAATACCACATATCTTGATACTCTAAGCTGTTTTGTGATGGGATTGTAACATCTATACCCATTTTGCGCTCTGTAGAGTATCCTATAAAGATGCACTTCTCTACCCTAGCATCCATCTTACCTTCCCTCAGCTCTTGAGGTACATGGACATAGCATACACATCCACAAATCCTTAGATGTGACAAGTCAGGCTTCCTTTGTTAATAAGCCTCATCTAGAGTAGCATCATGAAATCTTGATGTGATCATCATATTCATCAAGTAAGAAGCTGTACTTTCTGCATCAGCCCAATATGTAAATGGAAAATTCATTTCATTTAACATGCATCTAGCTACCTCTGCAATCTGTCTACTTTTTCTTTCACAAATACTACTCTATTGAGGGGTATACCTGCATCTATATTGCCTCTTTATCCCTTCATCCTACAAGAACTTGGTAAAATCATTTGAGAAGTACTCTCCTCTACCATCTAATCTTAGAGTTTTGATCATGTGGCCTGTTTCATTCTCAACTTGTGCCTTGAACCTTTTGAATGTATCAAACACATCACTTGTGTTTGATGACATACAACCAAATCTTTCTAAAGCAATCATCATTAAAGGTTACAAAGTACCTATTATCTACATGTGATGGCTCTCTTGAAGCTCCCCATACATCTGTGTGGACCAAATCCAAAACCGTAGGAACCACATAGCTTGGTGGCTTGAAAGGCCTCCTAGTATGCTTCCCAAATTGCCATGCTTCACATACCTCATGCACATTAGGTGTGGTGAAGCTTGGAAGTCCTCTAACAACTTCATCTTTTGCATATTCTTGAGCTTCTTAACATTAAGATGGCCAATTCTTTTGTGCCATAGATCAAGAGCTTCAATTTTTAGATGACCCACATGCAATGAACATATACTTACAAGAATCTACCTTGAATCCAAGTGTGACAATCCTCCCTTGCCTTTCACCTTTGGCAATGAGCTTGAAACCATTATTTGGATCTTCTATGAAGCATCCTTTGTCATTGAATTTTACTTGATAACCCTTCTCTACAATCTGGCCAATTGAAATAGATTCTTAGTAATAGTGGGAACATGCAATACCTCTTTAAGTGTAGTTCTCTTGTTTTCATTATCTAATGTCTCTAATATGTCTAATGACATGCTCCATATTATCACCTATCTCAACACACCCTTTGTCCTTAGGAACTTGCAAATTAGTGAACATATCTATTATACATGACATGTGGTTGGTACAACCACTATCTATGTACCCCTTTTCATCTTTGTCCTACAAATGATCCCTATAGGCATAAGTCATGGCTAACACTTGGTCATTAACCTCATTAGAAGCATAGTTACCTTGATTCTTCTTTGAAGGGCATTCATTTTCCCAATGGCCTTGCTTTCCACATGAATTGCACTCAGCTGTCTTGTCTTGATTGTTGTAATCTCCTTCGCATCTACCTCTTTGGTTCTTTACTTTGCCTCTGTGATAGGATGTGCTAGATCTGTCTTCATTCATGTCTTTGGACTGATTTTTCCTTCCTTTGCCTCTTCCGTTGCCTCTGCCTTTCCCTTTATCTCTTGCATATAACATAGATTGAGAACCTTTACCTTTATTTCCTCCTTCAAGCATCTCCTCATTGATCATGAGTGTGGTAAGTTGATCAAGGTCAGACATGTTCTCACTAGCATACAAAGAAGATGTGAATACCATCCATTTGTCATCTTCCTTGAGAACATTCAAACAATAGGCCACCATGTCATCATCATCCAACTTCGGTACCTATTGCTGCAAGAGAATTCCTAATGTTTTTGGCTTTCATAATGTACTCATAGACAACACATTACTTGGCTTCTTGAGTTTGTTAAGCTCATTCTTTAGTTGCACCCTCCTAGCTTTGGTGTTAGCTGTAAACATCCTCTCCAAGTAATCCCACTTCTCTTTGGATGTCTCCATTGATTGAATATGTACAATCATGGTATTATTAACAAATTGTGAGATTATGAACATTAGCTTTCAATTTTTTATCTCCCAATCTTTCATGGCCTTCATCTCAGCTACGGTAGGTGCCATAGGATCCAATGGTATTTATATTGACATCTGATCCATCAATGATGCCACCTACATCCTTGATTAGTATGAAATTGAGCATCCTAAACCTCCAAGGCTAGTAGTTGTCCTTCTCAAGCTCCTCAATAGCATTGGAAGTATCAGCCATGATAAAATTAGGTGTGTGTTACCTTTGTAGAATTCGTAGATAGCTTCACTCCTTTGATGGTGGCACTCCTCTAGATGACCCCTTGATGTAGTCTTCAAGTACTTCACCTTGTTGTCTCTTGCTTCACTTCAAGTCTATTTGCACTCAAATTAATGTCTTCAAGATGCTCTGATACCACTCATGGAAGATTTCTCCTCCAAATGCACAACAAGAATCTTGGACCCTACCCAAGACCTAACTACTCTAAGACCAGTACTCACTAAAATTGATATAACTCAAAATTCATGAATGCAATTGGAAAACCTTTTTAGAAACATACAAATGAGACTAAACAATTTCTAATGAGTTATCAACACCTAGAATTGCACACTTGTAGAATGATCAACTCAATCACACAAGATACACTAGTTTTCCTTTCAAGTTTTGGGATAGACCAGCAAAGAAAGAAACAATTATAACTCGGATGACAAGATCTGTTTGCCAAAACCCTTTTGGATATATAATCCTTACTTAAAAAAATTTCCAATAAGTGTAAGAACTCTAAAAATGGAGCTTCATACAATGAGAAACTAAAATCATAACATGCTATTATAGAAAATGAGCACCATTTGGAAACGGTAGGAGAGATCTACAAGATGTTGACATACAAGTCAGATGAAGAGCATACTAGCACAACGGAGCAGTCATGCACAATACGGCAACAAGGCCTAATCATTTTTTTCCATAAAGTATTTCCATTTCAAGTGATTTTCATCACTACACACACATTGTAAATTCCATTTTTGGTAAAATAGACTCCATTTTGTTCAAGCCGAGGAGTCCTCGAGCTTGAGGAGTGTTAGAATTAGCTACATACCAATTTTCATAATTTTTAGACTCCCTTTGAGCCCTCAAATAGGCTCTAGAACCTAATTTTTAACTAGGCCGGACACTAGGTCTGGACAAGGCCAAAGCTAGTGAGAAAACTATAAAAAGAGCTTGAAAGCTCATTTTTGGGGAGATTGTTTGTGAATTGAGCTTATGTAAGAGACGTTTTGACTAATGCAAAGAACTCCATTGTTCCTCTCCTTGTTCTTGCCTTGTGTGCGCGTGTGTGTGTATGTGTGTGCATGTTCGTGTGCTTCTCACTCACGCACTTGTGCCTTCACTTGCTCATAGTCTTCATGCTAGTCCTCACGTCTCAATGGATTGACAATTATGAGGTGGATCTCCTCATGTTGGTACTCACCATTTTGCTGGAGTGACACCAAATTTTGGCGCCGTTGCCGGGGATCGAGCTTTGAGGACGAGCGTGTGATGGTAAGACGTAGAGTTGACGCGTTGGAGTTATAGGTATTTTCTTCACCTTTTTCCTATTTTCTCTTGTTTTCTCATCACCATCATCATCCTCACCATCTCCCACATCCATCTCCATCATCGCGAAAAATTTCAGTTTTTGGTCATATCACCCCACCCATACCATTTCCCTCATTTCACTTGTGAGAGAGAGCGAGAGAGCATTTGTGTGCTTGTGATTTTCTGTGTTTTTTGAGATTTTCTATAGGAATCAGCATCCCCAGCAGCTACACCAGCTCCAGCAGGTAAAAAATTTTGACTGTGCAGGTCCCGAGGCGTTGACCTCTGTCAATCGCGACTGACAGAAAAAATGATCTTTTTGCTAAACAAAGTACATAACCATAATCTACAGGCCTAGAGCTTCCCAAATGTGTGTTTAAAATTTTAAAATTCCTCAGATTTCTGTCAATCGCGATCGCCTTGTCAATCGCGATCGACAAACCACGACGGACACATGCCGATGGCTCTGTCAATCGTGATCGACACGCAGTCAATCGCGACCGACAGAGTCAACAACCGACTGACCACGACTGACAGAACCTACGCGTGACACGTGTCAATCGCGATCGAGCCATCAATCGCGATCGACTAGTCAATCGCGACTGACAGCCCCGACGGACCTGTCAATCGTGACCGACCCAGTCAACGATTGCTTGACCACGACGGACAAACCCTCGCGATGGACCTGTCAATCACGATCGACCCATCAATCGCGATTGACAGAGTCAACGACCCTTTGACCACGATCGACTGAAAATCCGGGCCACGTGTCAATCGCGATTGACCCATCAATCGCGACTGACAGCCACGACGGACCTGTCAATCGCGATCGACACGTCAATCGTGATTGACTTATCAATCGCGACTAACAGAGCTTGCGAACGCGATTGACGGGAAAATTTGGCCAATTTTTTAGGGCAAAAAATAGTGTTCTAATTTTTTGGCAAGTTGTGAGGAAATTTTAAGGGTTAGTAGAGCATTGTGAGGCCTATACCTAGAGCATTTTTGAGAAAAACTGTCTATCGGTTAACCTGTTTTAAATCCTGTTTTAGCCCCAAAACCCTGAACGGACATAACCTCCTCATACGAAATCCGATTGCGGTGATTTTTGTTCTGTTGGAAAGCTCCTGGGGAGTACAACCAAAACTTCCACTGGTTACGGTAGAATTGATGTCAAGATTATTAGATAGGGTAATTTGAAGTGACCATATCTCGGGGTAGGAAAACTAAGTTTCCCTTGGGATTGTTTTCCATAGAGGCAAAAGGCGATTGGGTCTGTGAATTACATGCATGAAAATGATCTGTCTGTCAATTGAATTCAATTCTTGAGCTAATTGTGTACTTTTTCAGGTTCTTTGAGAGCATCGAAGGGTACTCAAAGCAAGAGTAAGTGCGAGCTTGGGAACACGCTTCCTGGGCAAACAAGGGCAAGCAAGGGAAGAAACTTAAGGTTGGAAATTCTCAACACCCTCTGTCAATCCCTAGCATAGGCTAAGTACGGATGGAGGTCTTGATTAATTAAGGACACGTTAAGAACGACCAAGTCCAAGAACTCTAATCACTCAAGTGCAAGTGTTAGGAGATTACAATTGCGAAACAACCTAAGGGAAAAGAACTTAAATTGAGGGACCACACTCAAAGTACGATAAAATTTAAGTGTTCCTTGCGACGAAGATTAAATGGACAAGAAGTGACACCCTAAGGGCAATTAAAAAAGAACAAGTGACTAATACAAAAGAACTCAGCAATGCAAAGTGTACTTGGGAAAATTTGGGATTATTCAATTGGGCTTATGAACCTTAGATCAGGTCGACACCTAGGGAGAGATAGACAAAGTCTTAGATCTTCAGAGGCTAGTGTCAATCATACTGCTAGATCTTGGGCCCAACAGTTGAGCCATCATTCGTATTACCCTAGCTCTGAGACTAGTGAGTCTGAGATGTCCCACGGTATGGAGAGACCTACAGGAAGCTCCGGAGTGCCATATTTACATAGGGTAGAAGGCCCTTACAAGACGCAACTCGAATACCTTAGGACCAACCGATTAGGTGCTAGCATCTATGAGGACGGCCTAGGAAGATCTGTGGTCCAGATCAAAAACCCTGAACAATCCATTGGACTAGAGCACCCAGCTGTCAAGTTTGAAAATGGAGCATACTTGGACAAAGAAGGGACAATATATGTAGTCACCAGTCACCCAGATAGGACAGATGAATTTGGGAATGTGATCCCAGAAACGGACTTAGGTGACCTAGAGCAAGGAAACATGGGTGTAGAACCTAGAACCCCCCGAGGCAAATCTGTTCTCACCAAGATTATCACGCGAGAGTGGATTCCCCAAGACAATAAAAGCATAGATCTACTCCTAAACCGAGAGACTGATGAAGCCTTTTGGAGGTATAGATCTAATCAGCAGAATGAGGTAGGAACAATTATGATATATGAGTTCAAAGATCCTGATAGCCTAGGCAGAGTGACCTACTTAGATCACGCTTTAGAGAGGATCTTTGTGGTTACAGAAAATGATAGGCATGCTTACACTTGGAAAGGTGAATTTATTTTCCCCCAACCAAGATCAAATGTGTCCTTTGGTCACCCAGGAGCTGGAACATCCCAAGCTCATGGAACTCAAAGAGACAGACATAGAGATAGACCGGAGGTAAGCTTTGCCAACCCAGTGGGAAGAGAAGGAACGAGAACTGAAACAAATAGAGTGGAACCTGAGGGACTTAGAGCCCCAAGGAACCAAAGGAATGCTCCTCTGCCAAGGCCTAGGGAACACACCAGGATTTTGAGACCGACTCAGTTAGTTAAGTCCATGAAGAATTACTTCGATGGCACAGGAGACCCATATGATCATGTGGCCGAGTTTAGGCAAGTCTTGAGAGCTGAACAAGTTGAGGACCTATTCACGTAGTATAATGCCTTCGGTCTAACCCTGAGGAACACAGCCCTTACGTGGTTTGAACCATTGAATGAGAGACAGTTCAGGAGCATAGACCAACTCTTAGAGGCTTTCATCACCGAATTCTTTAAAAGTGGCATAAGGCATAATACTTCCTCATTGATACATAGCTTCAAGCAGACCCCTCAAGAGACCGTGAGACTTGCAGGAAGAAGATTTAGGCAATATCTTGAGCGATGCCCTATTCCTGAGTTACCAACACCAGCCAAACAAGTGGCTTTATTCTTGGATGGATTGCTAAGTACCAAATTGAGGTCCTATGTGTACTTGAAGGACCCTAGGACCATAGAAGAGTGTGTACGCATGTGCATTGACATTGAGGATAACCTAGGGGAAGAGTTAGAGCTCTCCAAAATCTACAAAGATTCAGATAGTGCTTCTAGCTTCTCTTCCACGCAATCCACATCTATCGAGGAATTAGCAGAGAAGGTAGCTCAGAAATTAGGTGTCTCGAGCAAACAAATCCCAAGATTTGCCCCTGTGAAAAGATGTTACACTTGTGGAGGTGACCATATGGCGAATGTATGTCCCATTATGGCTCAACCTCAAGTAAATCCTAGTAGCCAATACTGCACTATAGAACGGAGATACACTAATCACACTGTGCAAGATTGCCCATACAATAAGCAAACGGCTAGGCAAACCTACCCTCAACCCTATCCACAACAGGGAAGATACCAGAACCAGTACCCCCCACAGCAATATGGTAGACCACAACAATCTTATCAACAACCCTATCAAAACCAACAAAGGCCTCAACCTGTGTTGGCTCAACAACCTCCAACCCCAGCTAATGTGATTCCCGTAAAGTATGCAGCTGCTGAGGAAAATTTGAATAGAGCCATAGTCCCAGTGACTCCATTGCTCTTAGAAAGTGACCCGAGTGATCATAGTTTTGATTCTACACATATTGATAGTCCCCAGGCTTACTACATGCAATCTCCTGAACAGGGTGAGTCCTACTACAGTGAAGAACCAAGTGAACCTAGTTGGGAGCCAGAGTACACAAATGTTATGTACACAAACCCTAACTCTAGACCCCAACCTAGGCAGGTAAGACCCCCATTCCCTAGAGGACCATGCTACAGATGTCAGGGAGATCACCTCATTCGTGATTGCCCCTTACCTCCACCTACACAACCCCAGTCAGTGACAATTCAAGGCTTTTGCCAAGATTGCCGGAAGGAGCATCTCTTACGAGAGTGCCCAAAGAATCCCAATAATATGCCAAAAATAACTCCAATTAACGTTATTGGGTTAGTTGTAGACTCAACAGGAAGTGTCACTTCCACTGCACCAGTACAAGTGATCACTAGAGCCCAAGCTTTGCAACAGAACCCAAGAATAGGTCAAGAGAAGAGTGCAGAGGTTAGTGAAACCGAGAGCATAGCCAAGAAACGGTCGAGAGCCTGGAGGGATAGCCGAGAGAGAATGAAAAGACAATGGTCTAAAAAGATGAGTGACTTAGAAGAGAGCATAAGAGAAACAAAAGCCAAAATTGTTGAACTCACCTCTCAAACAAACTCTCACATACCACCACCACCCTCACTTCCGTCACCATCTATCCACCTACCTAAGACCATCCCACCACCCCCTAGAGTAGGATCAGTATTAGCTGACCCCACTCCGGAAGACATAAACATGATGCTTAAGGCTTATCAAGCCAGAATCCAAGAAGGGCCAAATGTGACGGAGAATGACAAGTGCTACCCCAGAGCTGACCTAGAGATAGAAAGAACCAAGCTTTGCGCGAAAATGGTCGCATTGGCTCAGACCATGTTTGAAGCCAGTCGTCTCTTCAACTACTCTGGCTCAGCTAAGACACAATTTCACTTGGATGGACTCCTAGAGAAGTTAGAGAGCATAATTGCAAGATCTGCCAAGGAAGAAAAAAATCAAGGAAGAGATGAGGCAAGCAAAAGAATAAGCCTTCCCCCACAGGAAGCTTTTGTGCCCATTTGGAGACCTAAACCCCATATCAAACCCCCTGACCCACCTCTGTAAATCCTTCCCCTCTGATGTAGGTGCATTCTGAGAACATTGCACATCCAAAGTATGCATCTAGAGTGAACCCTAACCTACTAACCCACATGTACACACATCACGAACACTTCACCCACTAACCACTCGGAATGTCATGTTGGTATTGTGGAGGGAACACCATAACATCATGTTTCCTATGCAATGCTAATGTGCCTCTCTCTTCTTCTAGCAGATAAGCATCAACAACTACAAGCACTCTCATGGCAGAAGCAGCAGGTCTGAGCTCACAGGCAGGAGTAAGTACTGCAGGAATTGATATGGATAGTCTACATGTTGATGTGCCACCAATTGAACGACCTGTGGAGCTCCAACACCTTCAGCAGATCCCGGTATCGGATCCACCCACAGGGATCACAGAGAGAGTCCATGCCAATTCTCATTGGTTCAATGGCATGCCACGTCCATTAGGAGAGGCCAAGTATATATGGGAGTCTAAGTGCGAATATGACAGATCATGGGTCCGATTCCAATTTTTCTCCAAGGAGTTTGAGACTCTACAGAACACAGAAGATCTCCAGACCATATGGCAACGTGCAGGACTAGCCGAATACTTTGAAGCACCACTACCTAAACCGGATCTCCTCCGATGCTATTATTTGGTCTCCACATTACAAGCTAACGAAGAAAAGGACAAACCAGGAACATTCGTACTTCCTTCTTTGCTGGGCAACAACGAGTTGAAAAGGTTTGAACTTACACTGGAATTGGTGAGCGCTGCTTTGAATATGCACGGTACACATGTACCTTCTAAGAAGGATGCTCTCATTCCCACTAACATGAAGGATAGGAAACTACTGAAGCTTAAAGATATGGCAGCACTCACACCAAACGTGTCCATCCCTCTCCGTATGTGCATGCAACATTTTGCTTTCCCCGGTCAAGACCGCTTCACACAACCGCACAAAAGAATTTGGTTCGCTCTTTACTTGGCGGAGACAGGTGCATTACCAATTAAGCTTCCTGTATGGATTGTGGAGCAGTTGTATGAAGCAAATAAAAGGTCATCTAGGAAATTAGTGGTGAATGGTTGTTGTGCAATCACACGCATTATCTACCGATGCTTAGCATACGATGTACCCATTGAACGTGCTTTAACTTGGGCACAATTACAAATGTTTAAGAGGCTCAAGACGTCCACACATCAATCCAAGTGCATGAGGGGTTCGATCCCTTGTGTCCAGACATGTGAAGTTCTGACTACTCCTGAAGTATCGCCACGAGGAGAGACCACCGTACCTCCCTTTACAATTAGAATACCCAGGTCTAGATCTGAAGCTACAACACAAGCTGCCCCCTCCGCTCCTCTTGTCCCTCCTGAATTCGAATTTCCTGCAACTAGGGGCACTGAAGGGATGGGCACTTTCGACTTCGAATCATTCTTGCAAAATACACAATTCTCTGATGTGGAGTTCTATTCAGATGTAGAAGAACAGGGCAACTCTTCCCAAAGAAGAAGGAAATCCACAGAAGGCCGCCATGTACATTGGGATGAGGAACAACAGAGAACTTTGTCGCAACAACAGGAACATTCAAAAGCAGAAGAAGAGGAAACAATTGAAGCCCCAGCTTATACAGCAGAACTCCGGAGGCTATACCAAATAATGGAACGAGTAAGGTCGCAACAGTTGCTCATCAAATAGAGTAGTAGGGTGCTCATGGCTCGGCTTTTGGAAGAAGCAGGCGTTGACTCAGAATACAGTGAAGGTCTCTTATTAATGGCAAAAACATATGGGGTAGTAGAAGCAGTTCGGACCGCCATTAGGAGGTCTCCAGTTCAATATGATCCATGAAGATTCCAAACACGACCACGGTCAAGTAAAAACATCCAGATCCCCATTACAACGGCAGAAGGGCCGATTATTACATCCGAACCTATTGAGACAACCTCCCAAGCAGCAGTAACCGCTAGCCAAGAGCATACAATCATCCATGAAGAGTCAACTGAACCACTACCACCCACACCCCCACCATCGCCTCCTAGAACAGAAGCCGTGGAGATCACCTCGACCACCTTCCCCACTTGAGGCTCCCACCGATGAGGAAACAGTACAAATTCCAGTGGAACAAACGTTTGAAGAAGAATATGACCCACAACCATTCCCAGGAGGTCAACAAACAGAAGAAGGTCAGGATACGTTCGAAGCACCACGACCCCCATGGCTACGACAAGTGGAGGAAATCGGGAGTTCACATGAAGAGCGAACCGTAGTGCAAAATCAGGCCATGAGAGTCATAGAAGATACCATATTACAATCTGACTACTTCAAGAACCTATCATCTAGATGCCTTATCCTCTCATCAGAACTCCAATACAGGTCGTACTATATCATTTTGGCATATTATAACGCAGAAATATAGAGAGTCACAGGAAAGATTCCTACCTTCGCTACCTAGTTTCAACCCGAAGACCTTTCTCTAGAAGTGCAAAAAGGCAAAATTCGTCAACCAACGTGGCGGCAAAAACTTCTAGAGACATATCTTGAAATGTTGCAGACATGGAACAATGCGCCTTTACATCTCCTATACAATCCATGCTACGGTCCAGTTCCACGTCGCAAGTCCTGGAAAGCATTTAACATTAAAGTTCAGAACAATGCACAATGCAAGGAATGGCTAAACTACCCGCACATAGCGCCA
>CM035417.1:147998048-148003048 GCA_020310875.1 Ceratopteris richardii | reverse complement strand
TGCGAAACAATCAACAGCAAGGATATCGAAATTACCGAGGACAATGGAATACCAACTTTAATACAAATCGCTGGCAGGCAGGTACATCACCAGAAAATACTTCTCTGCCTCCACCTCGATGTCATTTTTGTAGTGAACTTGGCCACATCCGGAGATTCTGCAAGGATGCAGCCGAATATGATAAAAGAAAGAAAGAGCGTCAAAACCCGATGACCAACATGGTCTATATCTCCCCAGTGGAATCACAAGCAGCAGTGGTCCAGAGAAGATCTGGTAAGCAGTTGCAACCCAGAGCTGAGGTGTTTGAACCGGGCATCCGTGAACAGCATCGAATGTATACCAAAGCCAGCCAATGGACCGCCAAAGAGCCTACCTTGTTCCTCGATCCAATTCCAGTGACACAGGTTCCCCTGCCAAATGTGAGAGCGCATGAACAAGACTCTACTCCAGTAACAGGAGAATCATCATCGGAACCAGTGAAGAATGCAATTCCAACAGACCAGGTATGGGATATTCTCTCGAAGGCTTCAATTACACTCCCTTTGGGGCAATTACTCGCCTTGGTGCTCGGAATTAGGCAGCAGTTTCAACAACAAGTTAGTCCGGAATCTCCCAATACTCTGGCGACCACAACAATACAACCAGAAACTGATTTTACAGTGGATCATTCTGTCCCCTTAATCACTGTCTGGCATAAAAATCACAAGATTACGCAAGTGTTAATCGATGGTGGTTCTAGTGTGAACATAGCAACTGCAGCTCTCTGCAAGAAGTTAGGGTGGACCCAAATCGAGCCCGTTCAATTCTTTGTCAGAATGGCAGATCAATCCCGAGTCCATCCGGTGGGATTAGTCAGGAATATCCCGATCACGTTGTAGGGTACAACGTTCAAAATGAATTTTGTAGTCTTAGAACTACCAGAATCCAGCCTCGACTATAATCTTCTGTTCGGTCGACCGTGGTTGAAACAGGCCAAAGTTATACAGGATTGGTCAGCACAGGAACTAACTTTTAAAGACAACCACCATAAATATGTTGTCAAACTGGATGCCATTCAGCCCTGCGAACTTCATGCCAGACCCTATGTAGCAGAGTCAGTCCACATGTTGGATGGCTTATCTGATGATGAAGAAGAGGCGTTTTTTATGAACAATAAAGATCTGATTTCCTTAGGCACTATAGATCTTCAATCTATAGCAGATAACTGGAGTCCGGCAGCCTGTACGGTTGTTCCTGTGACCGGAGGAGTAGATGCGGATGATAATGTTGCTATGGATGAAGCCGCTCTGCAACAAATTTTACAGTCAATTGACAATCCGGGGAAACCTCGTCAATTTTATGTCCCAGAAGACCAGTTAGTGACCTATAATTTGGGTGATGAAAGCAACCCCCGTCCTGTTAAAATTAAAGCACGATTGTCCGAGGCCTTTCAAGAAGATTTGATCCGACTCCTACGAGAGTTTTCTGATGTTTTTACCTGGGATTACCGCGATATGAAGGGTCTTGATCCGCGAATCTATCAACATCGAGTCGTGCTTAAGCCAGAAGCGAAACCAATTAGACAATCCAGTTACCGCATGAATCCCAATTATGCAGCACAGGTCAAAGAAGAGATCGATAGGTTATTAAAGGTGGGATTCATCGTACCAATAGAACACGTTGAATGGATATCCCCGATCGTTATTGTTCCTAAGAAAAACAAGCAGCTACGCATCTGTGTGGATTACCGGAAATTGAATGCGGCCACGATACCTGATCCGTTTCCTCTCCCCTTTCTTGACACAATGCTTGACAGAGTGGCCGGGCATGAGATGTACTCCTTTTTGGACGGCTACCGTGGTTATAACCAGGTCAGAATGGCTGAACAAGACATACCGAAAACAGCTTTCATTACCAACTGGGTTGTTTTTGCTTGTACGGTCATGTGGTTTGGGTTACGGAATGCTCCCAGCACATTTCAACGTTGTATGCAGGAAATTTTCTCACCCTACCTAACCACTTTTATGCAAGTCTATTTAGATGACTTCTCCTTATTCGGCAAGATTGCGGCGCACTTGTATCATTTACGGTGCTGTTTTGAGAAATGACGTGAATACCGACTCTGCCTGAACTTGACAAAATCTGTTTTTGTGGTATCTTGTGGTAAACTCCTTGGACATATCATATCGACACAAGGTATCCAAGTTGATCCAGACAAAGTCGCAGCTGTTTTGGAAGCACCCGTTCCTACAACGCCAAAAGAGGTTATGTGCTTCTTGGGTCAAATCCGGTGGCATGGCAGGCATCTACGATGGCTCACCCATTTAGCAACACCACTAAATCGGCTAATGACTAGTACTCCATGACAGTTCGAATGGACTCTGGAATGCCAAACTGCATTCGATCATCTAAAATGATTATTGACGCAGGCTCCCATTTTGCAACCTCCTGATTGGGACCGCCCATTCCATGTCTTTGTAGATGCATCGGATATAGCACTTGGCAGTGTTTTAATGCAGCAAACGGACAAATGGTTTCGGCCCATTTACTATGAAAGTCGCCGACTCGCTCTTGTGGAAAGGAACTATTCTATGATTGAACGAGAATGTCTCGGATTGGTATATTATGTAAAGAAATTCATGCATTATTTGCTAGGCCGCAAATTTACATTTCACATAGATCATGATGCATTTGTATATTTGGTCCGACAGCAACATTTAGGTGGTCTCTTGGCTTGTTGGGTCTTATTGCTACAAGAGTTCGACTATGAAGTGATTCATCGACCAGGTACAACCCATGCCTTAGCAGACTTTCTCTCTCGGTTGGATTCCGATGAAGATCCGGTGGGCGTTGACGATACCACACCAGCAATTTACGCTGCTGAATCAGCTTGTGACGAATCTATCGACCATCCTGAGCAGCCTACCTATTATGATATGTTGTTAACTTTCCTGACTGATGGATGTCTTCCTCTTCATACACCTTCGGCTATGCGACAGAAGATTGCAGTTTATAGTCGTCGATTTCGGTTGCTGATAGGACAGTTGTACTATATGGACCACACGGGTGTATTACTTCACTGCATTCGGCCACATGAAGCAAATTCAGTCATCACTATGGCACATTGGATACCTTCCGGTGGACATTTTGCAGCAGATCTCACTCATCAGAAGATTCTGCAAAGTGGGCTTTGGTGGCCAACCATGTATAAAGACATACTTCAATTTGTGCAGCACTGCGACACTTGTCAACGGGCTGGACAGCCATTACAGAGACACTTTTTTCCTCTACAACCTGTATTAACTTTGGAACCTTTTTAGAAGTGGGGCCTTGATTTTATTGGACCTATCACACCACCAACAACCCTTAGCAACAATCATTACATCTTGACCTGTACAGATTATGCTACCAGGTGGGGCAGAAGCTTGGGCCTTACGGTCCGCTACAGCTGTTTGGGTGGCAAAATGCCTGATGAAGGATGTTTTTCCGCGTTATGGATTACCTCTGGAACTTGTGATAAATCAAGGAACACACTTTGCTAACAATTTAATGCAAGTACTAACGCATAATTTTCAAATCCTGCATAAATTCAGTTCCCCATACTATCCTCGTGCTAATGGCTTAGCTGAAAGTACCAACAAGACGTTGTTAAGTATGTTTCGCAAATTAATCATGGAATCACCAGAAAGATGGGATCAGTTACTACCTTCAGTCTTATGGGCATACCGGAGTACATACAAAGTTGCAACCGGACTGATTCCTTTCAAGCTTGCTTATGGGTTGGAAGCAATCGCACCTATGGAGATTGTCGTGCCAAGCTTGCGCGTGGCCATAACTCAGAAGCTGTTACCCGAAGACGCTTTGCCATTTCGATTGGAAGCACTCAGAAACTTGGATGAACATCATTGGGAAAGCTTTCTAACTCTTCAAGCAGTTCAGTTGCGGCAAGCCCGAACTCATGATCGTTTCCTCAAGACTTCTGTGTTTACGGTGGGCCAACTTATACTGTTTTACAATGCTAAATCAAATCATGCGGCCGGGAAATTTAAATTATGGTGGTTCGGTCCTTATCGGATTAGTGAACAAGTGGGACAAGCTACAATTTGGTTGACTACCTTGACTGGAGTTCCTCTTACTAAAGTGATCAATGGTTCAAAATTGCGACTGTATCACCAAGCGCCTGATCCTCGCTGATGTGTCCTTCGTTTTTCCATATGTCACTTATTTTCTTTTTTATTATTATTGTTGCGTGTTAGTTGAATAAGACCGTAAGCTCCTCGTTTTGATACATAAACATAATTAATCGCTGCCTTGTGTTATTGATTTTGTTCATGCATGCCCGCCGTAATTATGGAGGTTATCATCTCAATACTGCGTGATGATTAGGGTTTTCGATCACCTCCCGATGCCGAGTATCTACTTAATCTTCTTCTTTTCGTTGTTAATCGCTATTGTGTCTGTGTGCTTTGAGTGCTCTGTGTTTTCTATGTTTGTCGTGTTTTCGTGTTCTTGTGATTTCGAGTGCGCATCATGGAAGCTTTAGCTAATTTTGCTACCTTCCGTGACGGACTCCCTCATGACGTGAGTGAGTTCTTGCATATTTGCGGCTTGTTAAACTTTGTTGAATTGCCTTGGCATTCAGTGGAGTGTCACCCGTATTATGCACAGATTATTGCAGCCATTGCCGCCACTCCTGCTACCGAGCAAAGTTGGCCGATTACATGTCTACCATCTCACGTCGTAATCACATTAGCATCATTCACTGCAGCATTCTGTTTGCCCATAGAAGGCGTGGAGAATGGTCCTCTCCTTCCTATTGCTACTATGGTAGAATTATTCCCTCGGCACTCATCGAATGAGTATGCCATCTTGTGTCGCCCTGATCCAGACCAAACCGCATTACAATTCTTAGTTGCCATATTGAATTTACAGAAATGTACTTATGGGATTTCATGCCCATTTTATTCGATGATTGACATGGATTCTCGTGAGCATGCTAACTTCGCCTCTTTCTATTTCCG
>CM035417.1:147970548-147973048 GCA_020310875.1 Ceratopteris richardii | reverse complement strand
CCATAGGATCCTTCTCAACCAAACTGCTTCAAAAGTAGCAAAAGATGCCGCTTTGTACTCAACTTTGGTAGAAGATAGTGCTACGATCGGTCGCTTCTTACTGATCCAAGAAACAATCCCTGAACCTAAAGAGAAGCAATATCAGAAAACTAATTTTTTGGAATCAATATCTTGTGCCCAATCTGAGTGACAGTATCCACCCAGAGATGATCCTTCACCATCTTCATTGTACCATAAGAAGATACATTTGGTGCTTTTTGGTTGAAGCTTGTTTCTCTCTTTGTTTGGAATGTGTACATAACATTCACTTCCAAACACTTTGAAATGGGAAAGAGAAGGATTTCTACCAATGTAGGCCTCTTCTGGAGCCTTTTCATCGAGTGCCTTAGTGTAGCTATGATTCAGGATGTAAATAGCCATGTTTACGACCTCTGCCCAAAAATTATTAGGCACTTCTTTTCCCTTCAACATGCACCTTTCCATTTCCATGATGGTTTGATTTTGGCATTCAGCAACACTGATCTCTTGAGGGTTGTGCATTGTTGTGACTTCATGCTTGATTCCTTTGCCCTTAGAGAAATCATCAAACTCTGTTGACATGAACTCACTACCACCATCCGTCCTGAACTTCTTCATCTCTTTCCCTGTTTCAGTTTCAACAAGCTGAAGCCATTCTCTAGACTTACCAAAAATGTTGAGCCTTTCCGTGAAGAAAGTACACCCACATCTTCTTGTTGTAGTCATCAACAAGTAACATGAAGTAGGAAGATCCTTCCAAGGCTTGTGTAGGCATTTTTCTGCACAAGTCAACATGCACCAACTCAATAGGACCGCTTGTTGTATTCTTGCTTACTTGTGGAAATGCCCTCCTCTTTTGCTTGCCCATCATGCAAGCTTCACACGGTTATCTCATCTTTGAAATTGGAGGGAGGGGAGCAACCAAACCTTTCAAGGGCATATCTTTCAGTACTGGGTACCCTATGTGGACAAATATCTCATGCCAAAACTTACTTGTGCCCACACTTATCATGGCTATAAGAGCAAACAACTCATACAGGTTATTCCTCCTTATTTCGGTCCCGACAACATTGTTGTTCTAGTCCATCATATTAGGTGTCTTGTTGAAAGACACCTGATCACCTTGATCAGTTATAGAGGCTACTAAAAGTGAATTTTGTTTGATTTGTGGAACATACAACACATCCAAAAGCTTTTTAATGTCCTGTTATGGTTAGTGAAAGACACCATACCTTTGCCCTTGGTAGGACATCTTGCATTGTTACCTACCTTTACCATGATGGGTTCCTCTAGAGGTTGTAACGAACTGTAAAGGTATTTTATGCTTGTCATGTGATGAGACCCACCACTACCCAACACCCATTAGTAATTTGTAGTTGAAACTTCAATTGACGAACACATTTCCTCTATTAGAACAAAAAACTCAAGCTTAATTTTGGCAGTGTTAGCAACCTCCTTGCCCTTTCCACTTTTCAAAGAGCCACTCTTCTCCTCTACCTTCTTAATGAGATAGTCTTGCATTCTGTGGCCTTTCTTCTTGCAATGGAAACACTCTCCCTTGAACTTCTCCTTGTCATTCTTCTTTTTGTCCCCATCTTTCAAAGAATCGGTTTTGGTACCTTTGGCATGTACCATGAATGTAGCTTCTCCTTTATCGCTACATCATTCCTTACCTTGAGCTGCAACTCCTCCTCCATGTGTAAGGCACTAAATTCTTCAAAGGTTAGTGGTTGTGGTCTGATCTGGGTATTAAGGATAGTTAGCAGACCATCAAACTTTGATGGACAAATTCAAAGACAACCCCGAGCTAGTTCTCCACTTGACTTTGGTACACCTACTTCCTCCATTTGATCCCGTAGATTCTTTATCCAAATGATAAACACTTCAGTAGTCTCCCCATCAGGAAACCTCTCTATAGCTAGCTGATTCTCCAAGTTTTGAATCGGTGTCTAATTTCGAGTTTCATATTGATTTCTCAATATGTTCCAAGTCTCACACACCTTTGCGGTGTGTTGAATAAGAGTGAGAACACTATCAGAAGTACTTGTAACTAGAGTATAGAATGCATCTGCATTCCTATGCTTCAAAGCCTATAAAAGATCACCATTAGGAGGAATCATTTGTCTAGGATCATTTGAATCAAGTGTTTCTTGGTGCTCACAATCAGTCCCAAGTACAGTCTTGAGTAGCTCATAAGATTCAAGGATAGAAGTGACCTTAAACTTCCACAAGGTGTAATTAGTACCATCGAATTTACCTTCTATGAAGGTTGGTGGTAGAATCTATAATGTTTGCATGATCGGCATCATTACTGCTTTGGTTTGTGTTCCACATGCTCTTGCTGATGAACCACCTTGATTCCCAATAGTAGATGATGACACACTGCTTGACATCTTCTCTTTATAAGTCGTTCACAGAATTTTGCAACTTGTATGTTTTTGCTTCTGTGATACTCAAAACCTCCTAAGCTCTGATACCATGT
>CM035417.1:147953048-147965548 GCA_020310875.1 Ceratopteris richardii | reverse complement strand
GGCTATGCACTGATCGAACCAGGAGTAGGTGTGTGGAAGGGTCGATTGACCTTAGGCCATGAGGACCTCTTATCCTGGAAGCATGTGCCCCTATGGCCATTCTCATTAGCTAAAGCCATCTCATGGCATGTGCCAAGGATTGACAAATCTCCTTCCTCACCAAAGGTCTAATAGTTTCCCTAAGTCCCAAGGTGAACTGTGGACGTGGAGAAACTCTGGGATAGTATCAAGCACTTTAAGAAGCACCTCGTTGTACTTATCCGCATACTCTTGAACTATCTTATTCTTTTGATTGATGAAGAACCAAGTGTCTTGCACTCTAGACTTCTCATCACGTAGTATAAAATTATTGTAGAACAAGATTTTGAACTGATCCCAAGTCTTGGGCTCCTCCTTATCTTTTTCTACCTTATGCGACCACCTATGGGCAACGTCCATAAGGTTTATACGTGGCCTGCTAAATCTTGTGTCTATCGTCCATGATATGACACAAGCGGAAGCATTGCTCCCACTTACTGAGCCACTGCTCAACAGCATCAGCAATCCTAGCACCAGTCGATCCATGGTATCTAGGTGGCTTAAAATCCTTAAGCTGCCATATGGCCTCTCTAACTAGGATACTATCTCTAGGGATTTCTGGAGTTGGAGGCTCATCTGGAGCATCTTCATCCATCCCAAGCAAATCAGGTTCTAGCACATCCTCCTCTTTCTTGGAACCATGCACATGGTTCTGAGATATCATGGAGTGTGCTCTCTAGACTAGTAATCCTATTACTCATGGTCTATATGGGATCTATGGGGTGCTCATGCATGAGTGTATCTCTCCTAGAAGGGGATGATGGTTCTAAATCCATACTAGGTGATAGTGATGGTCAATTAATATTTTTGGATATTTTTCGTTTTTGTATTTTTTAATGATTTTAGAATAGTACGTTCTATGTAAACCTAAGTAAATCAGTGGTAGCGGAAAAGAAACAAATCACAAGCCCTTGCTCAATGGAAAAATGAAGAAACAAGAAACTTTTAGTATGTTTTGTATTCTTGAATGCATATGCATACTAAATTTCTAAAAATTTTGACAGCATAACGGCATAATTTTGAAAATCGAAAAAATTATACCAAATAATCGGCAAGCAAATTTTTGCATTAACAATGTCAAAAGGTACAATCTAACTAAAAATAGATCAAAGGGGATTACACACCCTAACAATTTTTTTTTCCCTCGCTAACCTGCAAGAAAATACTTACCTGACTCTACAAAGAAGAATACATGCACCGTACAAAACTAGTCTACATCCTAACTACACGTATAGTCTAGATGCTATGCAAAATTGCATGTGCTATATGAAATATGATGCAAAAAGAAAGCAAAAATGCATATTAATTGACAAAGAGACTTATCTGGAGGTTCAAAAGATAATTCTCAAGTGTGTGCAAGGGTTGGACATGGTCCATCCTCCATTGGAATAGCTTGCAAAAACTCTTCCAATAGTCAATGCTTCAAAACTATGCTCAAAAAAGGTTCATTGATGATGAAAGAGCAAACTCCAAGCTTTGAAGCTAACTGAGACCGAAGCCAAAATATGGCTTGCAACGACCACTCATTGGAAAGAGCTCTGAGAGGCCTATCCTTAGCAAGAAAAATCTCCAAATTTAGAGGTTAGATGCTCAAGACATGGGGAAAAGAGTGGATATAGGTGGATGAAATTGGCTCAACTATAAAGCTTAAGTTATGGATCCACAAGAAACAAACTCAAAAATATTTTTTGGGAAGCCTTTATTAGTTCAGGAACGAAAGTGTGCGTGCATGTAGACCCATATGTGCTACTGAACTCTCTGAAAAGTGCAACATAGAAAAGGTAAATTTCCTTGTCCTTACAACATGAATAAGAGAAGAATTCTGTTGCCTATCTCTCTCGGATTTGCATGGGCAACAAGCCCTGAGCACAGTGGAGCAGACCTTCTCTCTCTACTCTTCGGGCAGCATCGAGTTGCATGCGGGTAAGTGTTGATAAGGTAGGCACGCACAGGCAATGTAGATATTCAAAGGGGCAATCCTATAGGTGCTCCAACCTCCTTTTTAACTCCCCAAAAGAAATGGCCACCTAAAAAGCATGATGGCAATGAAGACGATGATGGCGATAGAAAAGACATCGAAAAATCTCATGTAGAAAAAAACGACGAGAAATCACTAATGCTCTGATACCAAGTGTGAGCAATAGCTTGAATGATGTGTGTGTGTGTGTGTGTGTGTGTCTCCTCCCATCCATATATACCCTCTTGTACTCTAAAAATAGCAATGATCTGGAATGATCTAGTGTCGACTTGGACCATCATGCAACACTCATCCCCATTACTACCAAGTACCTTAGGGTATCCCCCAAGCTTAGGACCTTGACTAGCTGGCCCTTGTCCCTCACACACATGGAATGATCCCTATGGACCAATATCATGATCCATGTGCACCAATGTCTGGCATGGATGGATGGATGGATGCATGCATGCATGGATGGATGGATGCATGCATGCATGGATGGATGGATGCATAGATAGATGGATGGATGGATGGATAGATAGATAAATAGATAGATAGATAGATAGATAGATAGATAGATAGATAGATAGATAGATAGATAGATAGATAGATAGATAGATAGATAGGTAGATAGGTAGATAGATAGGTAGATAGATAGATAGATAGATAGATAGATAGATAGATAGATAGATAGATAGATAGATAGATAGATAGATAGATAGATAGATAGATAGATAGGTAGGTAGGTAGGTAGGTAGATAGGTAGACAGGTAGATAGATAGATAGATAGATAGATAGATAGATAGATAGATAGATAGATAGATAGATAGATAGATAGATAGATAGATTGATTGATTGATTGATTGATTGATTGATTGATTGATTGATTGATAGATAGATAGATAGATAGATAGATAGATAGATAGATAGATAGATAGAATAGAATAGAATAGATATATAGATTGATTGATTATGGATCAAGCTTTCTTAGCTAACTAGAAGGGCCAAGGTAAATGGAGCTCATCTAGTGGTAAGTAGAAATTTGCCAATGTTGCACATTTGAAGAACGAAGACAAAGATGAGAAGAAAATGGAAAAGAAAAAAGAGTTTTACAAATACTAAAAGGGAAATGATCGTGTTATAAAGAGTTGTCCAAAACTAGTTGCAAACAAGGCAAAGAAGAAAGAGGCTAGAATGGTTGTTGTAGAGGCCTCTACACCTAAAACAGAGTCTGCTAATCTTGTTCAAAATGAAGAATGAGCATCTACTATTGTATGTAGCTATGTACCACCTTCACTTGAGCAGTGTGTGTCTGCAATAGACTCACATATTTGGTGCTTTGATAGTGAGGAAACCAAACATATTACCTCGCAATGCAGTTTCTTCAGTTTGCTTGGTAGACTACCCCTATAGTAAATATTGTAACATGCACTAACAAATCCTCTTATCCTATAATAGGAGTTTGTAAGATCATTTTTTCTATTGTTGATGGTGGTTCTTTCATATTTTCACATGTTTTGTATTTTCCATGGATCAAGAAAAATATGTTGTTAGTTTCAGCATTAGCCAATATTAACTTGGTTGTCAAATTTGTTGATGACAGATGTACAATTCATGATCTCTCAAATGATGATGTTATTATTGCTTCTTGCATTTGGCTCTATAAGCTCATAAACTATGAAAAATTTGTGAATGATTCAGCATATGCAGTTCAAAATTCTCAAGTTATCTTAGATGCAAAGCTTTGGCATGCACACTTTGATCGTCTGAATTATGTTAGTTTGCGACACCTGCAAAAATCTAAAATGATATCATCTCTAGTAAAACTTGGGCAAAATGCAACATTCTTCCTTCCCTAAAGATGGCTCAATTCCAACTGCTTATAAATTGTAGCTTGTGAAACATCAATGTATAGTGTCATATACACCTCAATAAAGTGGAGTTGTTAAAAGAAGAGGAGGTCTCTCATGGAGATGGTGAGGTGTATGGTCGAAAGACACACTTTACCACATAACTTCAGGCTTGAAGTTGTTGTGTGCAACATATGTACTTAACACATGTCCCAACAAAGCAATGCAATTGATCACTCCATGTGAGATGTGGCATGGTCACAAGCCATCTGTTGCTCATCTCCATGTCTTTGGTTATCTTGCATATACATTAATGCATGAACAACACAAGAAATTGGATGATAAAGTAGTAAAATGTATTTTTTTTAGGATATATTTATGAAAGCAAAGGCTATCATTTGTATCATCCACATACTAAATGAATATTGGTTAGCCGTGATGTTGTTTTTGTGGAAGATGCAATTCAATCATTAATTTCATGTATTAAGGAGACATCAATTAGCTCCAAAGAAGTGTATGACACTTTGCATCCTCTTTTATAGGTGGATATTCAAATGCTAGTCTAAATGAGGTAATTTCTCAGCCTTTACAGGTTCCACATGATGATTCAAATCATTCCATTTTTTATGTAGATTTACATGATGCACTTGTTGATGAGAGGGTTGATATAGAGGAGGTAAAAACTATGCCTAAATGGTTGGTGCAAACTTTGAGATTTAGCAAATTAGATGCACCTCTATCAAATCGTACTCGTTCAAACTCTCATAGTTCTTCCTTTGCTTCAGATTGCTATGCAATGGATACCTCTAGTTTTGGTGATGAGAATGAGCTTGTTTCTTTTGATGAAGCAAATAATTTAGGAAAATGGATGGCTGTTATGCAATCAAAATATGATGCCATTATGAAAAATGATACGTCTTCTTTATGTGATTTTCCTCCAGACAAAAAGGCCATTGGCACTAAATGGGTATATAAGCTGAAGCATAAGCCTTATGGAACAATTGACAAGTATAAGGCTAGGCTTGTTGCAAAAGGATATGTTCAAGAGAGGCATTGATTTTGATGAGAGTGCCGAATGACCAAGTTTCGCAGTATCTGTGCACTTGCAACTCATCATGCTTGGAATATACATTAGTTGGACATTAGAACTGCATTTCTGAATGGTGGCTTACATGGAGAAGTATATGTATTTTAGCTCCACGGTTTTGTGCAAAAAGAGCATGAAAACAAAGTATGCAAGTTGAAAAAGGAATTATATGGTTTGAAGCAAGCACCACATGCTTGGTATTAAAAAGATACATGCCTACTTGATTGCACATGGTTTTGAGAACAATCCAACTTAGAGCACCTTATATGTTAAGTGTGTAGATGCTGTACTTTTGATCATTTTCATGTATGTTGATGACATGTTCACTGATCCTAATGAGAAGCATATTGCTGAATTGGCTCATTTGCATGCCTCTTTTGAGATGTCAGATTTGGGGCATTTGCATCATTATTTGGGCATTCAGCTTATGCAAGTAGATGGGGGAATAACTTTGTGTCAAACAAAATATATTGACATATTATTACAGCAGTTTGGCTTTGAAGATTGCAAACCTATTACCACTCCTATGGAAGCACGTTTATGGTTGGTTCTTCATGATGTTGGAGATACATTTGATGTTGTTCTATATAAGCAAGTTGTTGGATGCTTGATTTGCATATGCATAACTCGATGTGATATTCAGTTTGCTTTCTCACGGATCATGAGGTTTATGCATTGCCCAAGTGTCAAGCATTAGTAGGTGATTAAATGCATCTTTTGCTACTTGAGTGGTACTTGACTACTTTGATTTTTTTATCCCAAGAGGGGATCATTACCATCGGATTTACCTGCTTTTTTTGACTCTCACTAGGTTGCTTGTTACGACACTCATATATCCACCATTGGTTTTTGCTTCATGATTGGTAGCTGATGCATATCTTGGTTTAGCAAGAAGCAACGTACTGTTGCCACTTCTAGTTATGGGGTTGAGTATAGAGGAGCTTTCACAATGACGGTTAAATGTGGGTGGCTCATATACTTTTTGGCTAATTTGGGTGTTGGTCAGTCTTCTACCACCACCATCTTCATTGACAATTAGAGCACATTAGCAATTATGAGAAACAATGTGTTCCATGCTCGCACAAAGCACATTGAGATGCACTATCATTATGTAAAGGAAAGGTTCTCTACTGGAGAGATCACTTTGGCACATGTGCCGTGCAAGATAAGATTGCATATCTTTTCACCAAGGCTCTACGTAGGGAGAAGTTTGAAGCTTTTTTCAAATTTTTGGGCTAACTTTCTTTTGTGGATTGATCTTTTTCCATATAGATTGGCACTTTCTTATACATGAGTATAGGCTTTACACTCCTTGTTTAGCACATCACTCCTAGGGGAAATTTGCTTATATATTTCATTAGTGATGTGTTTGAACACACATAAGATCATCGGTCACTTTTTTTCCTCTTAAGGAGGTATTTTTCCCTCATCTTGTATATAGGCCTATAAACCTAATGGGTTACTTATCTTTGTACATTCACTTGGTAATTCATTTAATTGTGTTGTGCTCCAAGCTTCTTCTTCTTCCTTATGTTGTTCATGTGCTTGCACAAACCTCAAACTCCAATGATTATGTCTAACTCACTTGTTTTGCTCTCTTCATTGTTTGAAAGTGCAAATCAACAAATTTTATTTTATCTATAACTCCTAGCATTGTTATGATATAGGATGCCAAGAATTTTGCAACTTTAACTATCTATCCAATCATGTGAGTAGGAGGTAGGAGCAGAAGAACTCTTCTAAAAACTTTCTCTTATGTTTATTGATTTTAGCTGTCATGTGTACAGATATAGCGAAAAGAGTATTAGATAGATTAGGAATTTGAATATAATTAATTTTTTTCAACACTCAAGATTTATAAAAGTAATAACTAAAAATTTAAACTAACATAAATAAAAAGGTAGATAATTAAATAAATTTTTTATCCTTCCACTCATTTACTCATTTATTTATCTATCCATCCATCTATCTACACACACACACACACATGTGTGTGTGTAGATAGATGGATGGATAGATAAATAAATGAGTAAATGAGTGGAAGGATAGATGAATGGATAAATAAATGAAGAGATAAAGTATTGGATAGATATATCAGTAAACGTGTGGATAAATGAATATATGAACAAATGTATGGATATATAGATCAACATATAGATAAATAAATGAGTAGATAGATAGATTAATAAATCAATGGATAGGTAGATGAATAGATAAATGATGGATATATAGATAGATGAATAAGTGAATAGATAGATAGATGAATAGACAAATAGATAAACATATAAATAGATGAATCAATAAATGGATAAATGGATGAATACATATGCGGATATATAGATAAATAATTAAAGAGATCAATAAATATATGAATAAATAAATGAATGGATATATACACCAATAAATAGATAGTTACATAGATGAATAGATAGATGGATAGATAAACAAACAGATGGATGGATGGATAGATAGATAGATAGATAGATAGATAGATGAATGGAAGATTAGATGAAGAGAATGATATATGAATAAATAGATAAATAAATCAAAAAATTGATGGATGAATGGATTGATAGATATATTTAAAAAAATAGATAAATAATGGGATAAATAGATAAGTGGATGGATACATAAATAAAAAGTATTGTTTTAATCTTGAAGTGAATCTATGTAATTATTATGAACGTAAAAGTCAAAAAAATCAAACAACCACAATAGTTCATATACACTTCTATACTATGTATGATTCTCGTCAAATAAATGTATATAGCTATTGTGAAAGTAAGAGTCAAAGAATCAAATAATCACAATAGTTTTTATATTGTCTCTATACTATGTATGATTATGATTAAATGAATCTATGTGACTATTGTGAGAGTAAGAGTCAAAGACTCAAACAATTACAATAGTCATTATACACTCTTTGCTAATGAGAGAGTAAGAAATGAGATGATGATTCAAACAATCTCAATAAATCTAATTCTCATCTGTATACTATTGTGAGAGTAAGAATCAATGTAACGAGTCAAACAATCACAGTAATTGATTGTTTTAGAATTTAATTAATTCGAGCATACAAGTAAGAAACAGGATCACGAGTAAAAATATGTAAACTTATGCTGATTAAAAAGAACATAAATAACAATTACACAAACTCAAAACACACAAATGTAAAAGACTCACATGTAAACCATAATATATGTATGATACATAACAAACATAAGAACACAAAAGAAAATAAATTTAAAAGAAAAACAATACCTGAATGTTATGCTATGTTAATTAGCTCACAAGAATCTGCTCTCTATTGTACTCGTTACTTCGCTATGCAATTTTCAATAAAAAAAACTCACTCAAATGAGTGCCTTTCTCATGCCTGCTCTTGATACCAATGTGTTAGCTCCCCTCTACGTGCACGCATGAGTCCCGACCCCTTTTTTCAGTCAATACCACGGATGATGATGGTCTATCCTTCCAGCCACACGATTCCATTTCCCATAATCTCTTTCTCCATAAGGAGATGTCATCAAATATCATGTGTGACCACTCACATGAGTGCCCACTTGGCACTTATGTGAGTACCCATCTAAGTATTAGGCAAGAGAGGCAAGAGGGAGTTTCTATCCTCCATGACACATGATATGAGACTGTAACTATACGTCTTTAAGAAACACTTCCTTCAGCATAAGAAAACTACTTCCCAAAAAGCCAACCACCATAAAGTTCCTGTCAAGAGTTTGCACTTATTTCTGTAGTGCTTACCGTTTGGAGATCGCAACTGGAAGCAAAAGCTCTGATATACAAATATTCCTATTAATTATGTAGGGTTATATGGTTTCATCATAGGTATTCCTATGGAAGCAAAAGCTCTGATATATAAATATTCCTATTAATTATTTAGGATTATATGGTTTCATCATAGGTATACAAACCTGAGGTACAGGATTTCTTTTTTGGGATTGAAAGAGGGCCCTTTGATTTACAAATTGTTCTATTAATGATTAGGATTACAATGGTTTTATAATAGGTATAACAAACCTTGTACTAAGATTTTGTTTCTTTGTTTTCTGAGCCTGAAGAGGGGCAGAGGCCATCCTGTGCCCTTAGACGTGAAAGGCAGGAAGCCATCTACTAATCTCATATTGAAAAAGCCTTGTGCATGGAAAGCCACAAAATCCGTAGTTCCAAAGGAGCAAGAGCTGGCACGATCAAAGCTCCAAGCTAATCTTGGGCACTCGGACAAGAACCTCCAAAGCCAGTTCCATGCTTTTCTAAAGCTTTGCAATTCTAAAGGTGACGTTCCAGAAATAGGACAAGATTGTGGGGCACAGACGGTGAAATCTATTCTACAGATTCCACCTGTGGACACACCAAGAGAGGTCAATTGCATTTCCGTTCTGAATCGGATCTGCCAGCATTTTCAATCTGCCTTGGAAAGAGTAATCTAAGTAAGCTGTACGAACAAGTAAAACGTACAAGAGTACTCGTGTATAGAACCCAGTGATATTCACGAATGAAACAGTTGAGCAACCTCATATACAGTACTAAAAGATATTCATCCATGTCAGGTACATACCTTTAGATGCTTGTTTGCAAGCTTTCAAATGAACAAGACCTACTAATGCTACTCACGCTGACTTCTCCTGTGGCAGAGTAAGCTGTCTCAAGCAAGAATGAAAGCATATCCACATAATCTAACCGTAACGTTTACATATGCAAAAGTTGCAACTTCATGTATAATACCAATCGACGTTCATTCATGCCAAGCACATGCAAGGTTTTCAGTTTCTTTTCTTTTCTAGCCCAAAAGACTTAATCTTAATTAACAAGTGACAAGATACATGCAAGATTTTGATTGAATCACAACCTACTGATGCTATTCACTCTGGCTTCTCCTGTGGGCGAAGGTAAGCTGTTCTGAATAAGCAAGCAAACCGTACAAGGATACTCATGTGTAGTAACCAGTCGCAATTACATGTAAAATACTATTAAGAATTCACTCATGCCAGTCAAATACTACTCATCATACCCAGATTATCATCTGCTAAAGAAGTGCACTGCAGCTCCGACTAGGCAGATCCAAACAAACATGTTCTCCCTAAAAATAAACTTGTAATTTAGAAATGGTACCCCTAGACCCCTCGATGATAAGAAAGAGTTTATTCACCTCACAGATCTGAAAAGGGATCAAACACAAGCTCTAAAATCCTCTGACAAGCAGTATGGTTCTCATATATCTGTCTTTTAAAATTCACAAGACAAAATGGAACCTTTGAAAAACGGAGAAACTAGCTCTCCAACATTTTGACTTAGTACAACCTTCGTACTATGCACATTTCTAAGCGGTGGTGGAAAATTACTGCACTTGGTTGAACTTTAAAAGTTATTGTACAAAACAACAATAAGAACTTGATAACGAAAGCACTAAGAACCAGGAATCCATTCACAACAAACTCTGAACACCGACAAAAACAGCCATTAGATATAAGAATATCAGTTATGATATAGAAAAGAAAATAAAAAGAAAGAAAAGAGAAAAAAGATTAAGAATCTACTCTGTTCAATACATTTGACGTAAGATCACTACTAAAAAAGGGGTAAAACTTAAAAGAACATTAGGAATTGGTCACTTTCATAGATATTTGATGTTTACAATAAGGACGGAAGCATGGATTTGCTTGATTTTTTTGGAGAGGGAGTATATAAATCATGAATCCATGAAGAGAGTCAATGCCCGAACCACTACCCTTGCAAATTCTATAATTGAATCTGTGCCAAAACCTGGAGTTCAAGACGTTCAGATTTCAGTTGAAGAACTGGATCTCAATGTGCCTCGGTGCAGATAATACTGGCTGCTTTTCTTTGAACTTATAAAATGCCACATTCTAATTTTCAAACCATTGTGCAAGGAGATGTTTGGGGTGCGTTCTTGACTCTCTTCTTCTGAATCTCACTGTCCAAGAAAGTTTCTCAAAAAATTCTGTCTACCTTGTTGGGCCCCTTCGAGTATACTCTTTCAAAACCTGCAGTCCAATCCAACGCCAAAAGCCCCTCTCTCTGGAGTCTTGCTTATACATGAAAGTCTGCATCTAGGTTATTTTGTGTGAAGCCCCTTCATTGCTGAGGGAGAAATCAACACCGTGCTCAATGTGAGCTTCACCATGGATGTTGATATCCCCTCACCATAACAGATCGGGCCTTCCCTCTGAATTGTACATTATGCTTGCAAAGAAAAAGAAAAGAAAAAACGAAATTCTACTCCATTAGATGTTATCTACATCTGAACATGCCATTTGTAGGTGTTTTAAGTGGCACTCCATCCAGATATAGATATGCTATGAACCTGTAGTAGCCATGCACTGAAGAGCTGATTTGATCTTTTGTACAGTGTTAATAATGATGTTACTAATAGTATTTACTGATTCAATGTTAAGCTTTCCTAGAGATGGAACATGAGTCACTGCTATTTGAATTGACACTGTGAGAATAGATCCGCCAACTGATTGACTGTCTAATTCGTTAAGAAGCAGACCACTTGGTGAGTTCTCAGGTCCATCGGGGAGTATGACGAAGCCAGATGGTGGTGGCATCACCCTTGAAGGATCTTCTCCTTGGAGAACCATATTGAGTGTTGAAAAATCTACAGGTGCATATACTATGAGGGACCCAGATGCATCTGTGCAGCTCTCCTGGAGAAATATCACATTACCTTGATTGGGATTCGAGCCCTGCAAATTCAGATAAGAGCCTCCTCAACAAGTTTCATTTTTCATAAGAGATAGCCTGAAAAACCTTGACCCATATAGTGCAAGTTTCATGGGTCATAATGAAGAGAAAGCAGAGGGCATGTAACATCAAGGAAGGAACAGAAATAAACATACAAAAAAAGACCTCTACATGATATAAGTCAGTTTGATGCTTGAAAGCCTTAGCTACATCAAATTCCCTCAGAAAAACTAAAGAATGCAGAAACAATTTCATGCTACACTAAAAGAGACTTGAATGTCCACATTACTAAGACTCCATGGTCAAGTTGTAATGTTCAATGTTGCTTCTACATAGCAAGGCCTTGAGCACCAGCATGCATACCTGAGAGCTCAGGGAGATATTGGAAGTCAGGGAAAGGTGGAATCTGAGAGTCTATGAGGAATATCAGTTTTGAAATTCTGACAAGTGATGCAAACTAAATGCACAGCATAAGGCCTTTATGAAGATACTTGAAATCATCTGAAGGATCATCCCTACAACACAATACAGCAGTGTCTGTACTCATGGACCCACTTCATCCTACATCGTGCAGTAAACACATAGAGGTGCTACACTCGGGCATGGTGAAAAATTCCTCTGGGGTGGAGAGAAGATTCTCTATTTCCTATCAAACATAAACAGATATTTTTCAAGCAAGTAAAATTCTAGTAAAAGAAAGCTTACACTAGGACGAAGAAGAGAAACATTGTTCCCTGGATGTTGTCCTTCAGCTATGTGATACATTTTCTCCATTGCTCCATTGGCCAGCACATCCCACTGC
>CM035417.1:147915548-147943048 GCA_020310875.1 Ceratopteris richardii | reverse complement strand
GTCACACAATTGTGACTATGCGAGGGAAAAATAAATATCTTGAGAAAAAGGAATATGTACAAAATGAAGAACAAAAATTAACGACTCCGAAAGGACGGATGAAAGAGAGGGAAAATGTTTTGAGACAGCCTACAGGGTCGACACACGGAAAGGCGCTGGCCCGACAGTTCGTTAACTCCAGCAGGAAGGCCTGCAAGTTGCGAGAGCCAGAATGCACAGAAAAGGCATCTGCCACATCAGCGAAAACCTTAAATACGACCCCGTCGTCCACATGGGTAAATCAGTGGCAATTCAATGTCGAAGGCCGGAGTCATCTGCTAGACGAGGACGTCAATGTCAGCTCAAAAAGCAACAACCAATCAACGGGCCCCATTCCGCCACGTGTCAAGGCATGGAACGGAACAAATGAATGCGCAGAAGCTGCATGTGGGGACAACCAAGAAGAATAGAGGACTATGGTCTTCTGCACACACTCACTCGAACAGATGGACTCTATGACGTATAGAGATCACGACTCGCGACTCCCTAGACAAGTCCGAAGTCGAGAAGGTCGATACACAGAAGATTTCCGACATGACCTCGCCAACCCACAATTGTACGCAATGAATGAGGGCGGCACCCAGCTCCATTGATCAAACGTCGCCTTGACTCTAGGATAAACCGCTATATTCAGCTGCTGCCATGTAACGATGATGTGCCTGCTTTAGCTTAATTCAGTTCTCGTACATTATTAATGAAGTTTGTTTATATCAATATCTGCAACATTTATATTGATTCTTCTTACTATTTCTTTCACACACTAAGCCGCTACCTGTAAGATTACAGTCTACAAGCCTATGCGTAAGTTCGCCTAGATCATTAATGACGGTAATTAAGATTGATATAAGGAAATTAATTATGTTTATTAGTATCAAGTTCTGCAACATTTATTATGAATCTTACTACTAATCTTACTAATCTTACTACTAACTGCTGCATGCAAGATTACAGTTTACAAGCGTATGCTTAAGTTCTCCTAGAGCATTAATGATCGTAATTAAGTATTGATATACGAAAATCAATTATCCGTAATAATATAAACATCTGCAACATTTATATATTGATTCCTCTTAATATCAATCTTACATACACTAAACTGTGCTGCATGCAAGATTACATTCCACAAGCCCATGCGTACGTTCACCTAGAGCACAAAATGACCGTAATTAAGATTGATATGTCTTGCATACAGTAAGCTGCTGCCATTCCACAAGCTTATACTTGACTTCTCTAACAGTATAATTACGGTCAGTCCACAAACTTAAGCTTAAGTTCTCTTGCAGGATTAATTCGACTGTCATCAATATTTAAAAGAAAAAATATTCGGTGATTAATAAACTTCAAGCTTGTCTGTTGAATAAAACAAACGAGAAACATCGATTTCTTTTAACATCATTCTGCATATACTGTGCTTCCGCCATGCAACACGGCAGTACAAAGTAGCCCTAAGTGCTCTTACAGGATTTCAGGATTTCGAACTTACTAGCTGCAGCGCCCCGTCGGGCGACATCCCAATTCCCGGCGACAGCACTTCCACGGTTACTGCCTTTGCCACAATACTTGGAAACATCTCCATCCATTTTTCCTGCACATACACAGCTTTTAAAGCATTCTGTTGCCATTCGACCTCGCGCACCATGGCCTCCGCAGAGTTACATGCGCATTGCGTACACAGATACAGCACATGCGCAACTGTGCATCCTTGTAAGGATGCACGAAAGCGGCTCTCCCCTTTACAACTAAAAACCAATGCAGGCACAGATAGCTAGCTGATCGAATTACCTTACGTGCATGAGCACGAGATACGTCACGTAGAATGGGCGAAAAGTCTCTTACCGCGTCCATCAATGCTTCGACCAGAGTTGCCCCATTCATGATAACCAGACCTCCATCCCTACTCGCTTCGCTCTTCAACGCGAACGGCCGTGGCCCCAATCCACCGGGAAACTGTCGGTAATACTCATCCGTGTTCAAGATGTCCGTCGACCCATCTGCGCCGCCCTTCATCCATAATGGCTCATCAGAGTGAATCATTCTAAGGAATTCTTCTAGTGCAGCCATAGCAAGCTCGACCACGATTGGCTTCTCGGACTCTGTTAGCGCCCCAGGCCGAAGAGCAACCTCCGCAACAGTAGGGCCTGGAAGAATATCAGTAACAACAGGATTGAGCAGGCCCAACGTGGCAGCCCCACCAGAGCTTCCTGCAAGGTCCAAGGGAGGCGGCGTCGTGAGCAAAGCTGGAGCTGGAGGTACAAGCCCTAAGGTCGGGACAGGCCTGCCGAAATATCTCGCTGCGACAGATGATACTCGTTGTAGCTGCAATAGAAAAAGAAATAGACTAATAAATCCAATGCACTCCAGAAAGACAATGCCGATATAAAGCACATCACTCCAATGCCGGAAGAGGCTAGCAGGCAATTCGGTGAGCTATGCCTTTGCACACTTCACATTTATGCAGAACGTTTTGGCCTACTGAGAATACAAAAACCGGAACTTCCATACCTCTTCTCTGAGTCGAACGTTGTCTATGCGAAGCTGATGCTCGTCGACAGCGGCCAGATCTCCGCTCAGACTCCCACAGGACGGGCAGGAAGCATGTTTGATCGCCTCTCGCATTGTTATGTTCTCAATCCGAAGTCTCTCATTCTCACTGCGCAATTGTGAATTTTCACTCCTTTCATGTTGAGCCTACGCATAAAACAGACCAACAGAGCTTTCAGGGTCCTGCCACTACTTATAGCCTGGGCTTCTTGACTAACGGCATCCTGTGAGATATTGCTTTGCATAAACGTACGAGATATTAAGTGATTGATGTTTTAGCCATGGCTTCCACCACAAATTTCTCAAACGAACGTATAAAGCCTTTGGATTTTCCATCGCGTGGATCGCCAGCACATACCTTCATCTGGGTCCGACGGTTCTGGAACCAGAACTTAACCTGCCGAGGGCTCAGCTTCAGCGCGCGGCCAAGCTCCTGTCGTTGCTTTTCATCTGGATGCGGGCATTCCTTGAAGAAACTGCACACATGAGCGCAAACCTCAATAATGAAGATGAAGCATAGATATAGTTAGAGTACGCACACATGAGCGCAAACCTCAATAACGAAGATGAAGCATAGATATAGTTAGAGTACGCATAATTATCCATGATTCTAACAGAAAACATGAAGAGACGCGGCCAACAATGCAGCTTATCAGTAGAACAGAAAAACAACGTAGTCATGGTCATTGAGAACCGAATGTCGGGATGAGAAACCCTGCATTGATCGGGTATACATGAGTGAAACTCAATAAGTCATGATACGTATGCGCCTGCGTAACAAGCTTCGTTTTCATCATGTGACCTCCAGAATCACTCTCTACATGGATAAATTAAAGATGGCACGACGATAGTACCTCTCCATCTGCTGAATTTGGAAGGCAGAATGACGATGATAACGAGGCTTTTTCTGTTGGGTCGATCCCTCAGCAGGCTCCTGATCGTCCCCGGAACCCCCACCCTCCATGTTGTTGTCACTTCCGGACTTACCTTCCGTATGCAGCTCCGACATGCCGCTTGCAGCCTCTTTGCCCTTTATACCATCTCCATTAGAACCGCTAGTCTGCACACATCAAAACTAGCCCTCAACACGGTTCAGTGGATGATGGCAAGCACGAAAACAGAAGCGCATGGATGTGGGTTTAGGCTCCCACAAATAGCGCATAAAAGGACAAGAAAAGACATCCATTAGTTGAGATATAGCTCACCGGAGAGGGCGATGCTAGACTCTCCGACGAGTACATGGTGCGAGGAATCATGTCCATGGCCAGGTGAGCGAAGGAAGAAGAAGGGTTCATCAGAGATGCTGACATCCTGGATAACCGATCGACAGAAGAAGAGCTCATTACAGGGAGACACTAAAACTTGGATATGGCTCTAAGAGTACCATTGGCAAGTAGCTGCAAAGTCTCTCTCTCCTCGCTCGCTCGCTCTCTCTCTCTCTCTCTCCAGTTTCGCAAAGTTAGTAGATTAACGTGAGTGCAGCCGTAGCTGATTATGCGCTACCATCGTTGCTTCTCCTCTTTGCTGTCCAAAACAGAAGGGCAAAGACTGCACAGACAGGAATCATCGCCATGAAGAAAGACGCTGGGTTACAGCTTGTGGAAAGAAGCAAGCAGTAGCTTAGAAGCCCTCTAAGTTCTAACGTAGTGGTAGAAGAGATGCAGAGAAAGAGGGAGCAGCAGAAAGGGGGATCCTTGTGTGTGTATGTACTGGTAGAAATTCTGAGAGTATTACTACATGTACGCGTGTGTTGGACTATAATGAGCCATTGAGCCCGTCTACGAGCAACATAGATGGCTAGAGAGAGAAAAAATGGTTTCCTGTGCCTGTGCGCGCGTGCATGTGTATGTGGAGACGGAGGGACCGTAACCTCCCGAGTCCCCAATGCCTGTCAATCCTCACATGGAAAGAGGGTTGACTCTAGCCCCCCGAAAACAACACATTGTTTCTCCAGGATGAAGATCGACTCGTCGAAGTGGACCTTCAAGAAGTCCTTCGAATGCTTCACCTTCATTGGCATATAGAGACAGGTTTCCGATGTCAGCCATGCGCTAGTTTGGGAGTTTTTCTTTTTGACTCTGGGTTCTTCAGATAGCAAGTTAGCAACCCTCTTGAGCTATGGCAGCCCATGAGTCATGAGCTATGGCAGTTCATGAGTCATGAGCAATGGCAGGCTGCACCTCAAAATATACATAAAAACCTATGTGAATATGTAGAGGGCGCGTGGTGTAGTGTAACACTTCGAGTCTTTGGAGTGAAGGCGCGTGGTGTAGTGTAACACTTCGAGTCTTTGGAGTGAAGGTCCAGTCTTTGGATATGGACCTCTAAAAATGGACATACAAGGAGTTAATGAGATGTTTTTGTGGTTCTTTCAAATTTCAAGCCTAAATGTTCATGCATGTTAGCTTGGGTGGATGGGCTTTCTTCCTTTTGAGGTGGGGGTGAAGGTTCGATCCCCATCTACAGAAGGAAGGACATCTTCTAGGCCTAAGGCCAGTGTAATTAATCACGTTGTATCGAGCTGAAACTAGTTGCCTTCGGGCAGTCCTCTCTTGTGTCGCTTTCGAGTAATCTAACCCCTGCATTGTGGGATACAGGGTGTCTCATGGGTACTATGCTCATTCACTTGTACAATTGCAATTTCAAAGTTAAAGTTGTGGGGAGTAGGCTTGGGTTGAACTACCATTTTAATTTTAAAAAAAATCGAACCTAAATCATGCCCCAAATCAAACCTAAATCATGAGCTATTCATGCCCCAAATCAATATCAATTTAGCACGCCCTTGAGAGAAGCACGTTGTTACAGGGACAAATCAATTGAAAGCAAGCTTTGTTGGGTGAATCAATCGCATGTTCTCAGCACTATGGAATGCTATAAGAGGGGAGAATCTATGGAAAATATGAAAAGAGAGGTGTGCAACCAACTTTGGAAGCCCTCCTAAAGAATGGTCGATCAAAAAATCTAGTCTTTTCCTTTTAGGCAAAAGAATTTCCCATTGTAAGAAGCCCCCGCCCTTTAGACATCATAGAGCGTTCTTCCTAAAGAGCAAAAAGATCAAAACCAAGTGGGCCCCACATGAGGGGGACGAGAGATTTTTCAACCTTCTTTGTAAAATTCTCTAGTAATTTATAAAGAGCTCTTGCTTTGTGGGATACAAGGGATCCCATGGATACTAAGACCGTTCACTTGTACAAATGTACTTTCTATTAATTAAAGTTGGGAAGAGTTAGCTATGCCAAACTTCCTCTAAAAAAATGAAAAAAAATCAAATCTATAGAGAGAGTTCATCAAGTTGGGAAGAGTTAGCTATGCCAAACTTCCTCTAAAAAAATGAAAAAAAATCAAATCTATAGAGAGAGTTCATCAAAGACTGAACTCCTATTAAAGATCAAACCATCTAGGCAATAAAATTCATGTAAATTTTATAATATGATTGATGTTGGATAAGTATATCCAAGAGATGGAGAGCGTGGATCAAAGATGAGATTCAATATAAAAAAAATCATAAAAAATTTTATAACATGGTCGATGCTCGATAAGAATATCCATCTATGCAATTTCGTTGAGTTGGGGAGAGAGCTCCAATTCCATAGAAGAAAGACTCCCCACCAGGAGATTCTCAATTGATGGAAAATGAATGTGTCTTCGAGATTTTGTATGAGCAGCAATATGTTATATCTTGATTCTATAATTATGAAGTTGAAGGGCAAGTTGAACTTTGACACAAAGCCTACAAAACCAACAGCTCCACCACTTCTTTAGAGGATTTAATAGGTTTTAAAGGTACACAATCAAAAGATATTTATCATTGAACACACATTTTAAATTTTTTTTTGAGCTCTCTCACATTCACATTCAAAATGTGGACTGAAAATCTTGATTGTACACAAAATCTTCATCATTTACATTTTAAATTTTTGTGTGAATAATATTCTCACCTACAATAACACAATGTCAAGGAGAGAAGTTTAGATGCAACTAGATGATGTACTGGGACCTTTCTTTGGAATATGTCCCATTCATGGATTGTTCTTTCTAAATGGAGTAGCTTTGACAATGCTTAAATCATGGAGAGTGTATGAAATGAAAACTATTTTGAGCCTAAAGCATTTTCCTCTAAGGTGGAAGAGAGTCTAAATTATCAAACATTCTAAGTATGGATTATTTGTTTTCCATATCCTCAAAGCTATTTTTAGATATCTCAGATTCATATACTCTTCTTCTTGTTTCGTATAAGATTAACGCTATTTATAAATATCTCAAATTCATTCATCATTCTTCCTTGTTGAAGAGGGAAGGAACTCCTTTCAAGCATGCAAATACCTTCGTTTTTATTTTTGGGGATCAAATTCATTATTCCATTGAAATGTATGATCCCGTAGGGGTCAAGGTATCCCTATTATAGTAGGCTTTGGCATCACTATTTAAAGGAAGAATTTGGCCTACTCTGCTCTCATAGTCATTGAATCTTCAAAGTAAATGCTTCAAGTACTCGCTCAAAGACCTGAACCCAAGTGCATGAATATTGGAAGATCTCTTTTGCAAGAGCTTTGTGCATGAATATTGGAAGATCTCTTTTGCAAGAGCTTTGGGGGAGATAAAGGTTGCATCAAACCATACAAATGCAAGCTTCTATGATATATATATATATATATATATATATATATATATATATATGTGTGTGTGTACGTGTGTGTGCAGGAATGAATATATATATATATATATATATATATATATATATATATATATATATATATATATATATATATATATATATATATATATGTGTGTAAGTCTTCTATCATCTTATATATATATATATATATATATATATATATATATATATATATATATATATATATATGTGTGTGTGTTTATTTATATGTATGTGTTTATATGTACATGTGTATGCATGTTAACTTGTATTTGTCTATGTGTGCATGTGTAGATGTATATGTATATATGAATATGTACATGTATATATGCATGCATATGTGTATGTGTTAAATGTCTGTATATATGCATGTGCGTATGTATATAAATATATGTGATCATGTGTTAATGTCTATATATATACATGTGCGTATGTATATAAATATATGTGATGATCGAGCTGAAGCCACAAGAAGAATATCAATCTTTTTTGTGTCTATATGTATATGTATGTGTCTATATGTGCATGCATATGCATGTTAACTTGTGTATGTCTATGTGTGCATGTGTAGATGTATATGTATATATGAATATGTACATGTATATATGAATATGTACATGTATATATGCATGCATATGTGTATGTGTTAAATGTCTGTATAAGAAAGCCTTTTGTTATATGTATATATGTCTAGATGTATATATATATATGTGAATATGTCTGTATATATGCATGTGTATGTGTTAAATGTCTGTATATATGCATAAGAAGAATATCAATCTTTTTTGTCCTTTTGGCATAAGAAAGCCTTTTGTTTTTTTTTTCAAGAGTAATCTTTAATTTTAACAGAAAAATAAATTTCATTTTTTTAATTAAGTTTGACAATTTGGCTTTCTAGTTTGCCCACTTGTGATCAAGCATCCTCGTGTGGGATATCAATAGTGTATCAGGTTCCGTTAGCATATGTAATTAAAATATGACATGGAATAACACCTCCTTACTGTTAAAGGGAGGCTAGAGGAGGTGATGAGTGATTACGTTACGATATCTTCATTGTAGAAGATGCATTACAAGTATATAGAAAAGATTGGTATATTTGATAGAGGCTCCACTACTTCCCAATTGCATAACAAAGCAACATAGAAGTGTTCTTCACTTGTAGATCAAGACCAAAATAAATGGATATGGTGATGCATTTTGGACTGTCTACCAAAAGATTTTTGTTGTTCATGGGGTTACAACTTGGAAATAAATAAGTGCATTTCTTATTCTCTTGTTTTCTCGAGTGCCAAAATCTTTCAAAAGTACAAAATTAATAGTCACGTGCAAAAAGCAATACCCATTTTCAGCAAAGGGCAAGGCCTGTCAAATGAGAAGTTCATCTTTTCATTCAATCATGGAAAGGCATGTGCTAAGATATCATCTTTTTGTTCACCTATAGCTACATATCGTTCTTCCACAGTTATGAATGTCACCTTTTCCAATATGTTTAGCCAAGACTTGAACTCAGGACTTCCTCCCAAAGACTCAGGGCAACAAAACACTAGACCACACGGACTTGGACAATGTCACCTTTTCTGTTTGGCCATCAGATAACATTTTTTTGTGTAGGGACGCCAAAGCCTTCTAATTGACATTATGCAGATGACAAGCAGAATCCAATTCTTCAAACCTGCAAGTTCCTCCCTAGTTGGAACACTAGGATCTTCAAACTCAGGCTTTTCTTCTTCTCCTGTATTGAGCATCCCCCTCATTTTTCCTTTGGTCTGCATCCTACTTAATATTTACTCTTCTTATCTGAAAATAATCTATTAAATAATATTTTGAAAACAGAGTATTAAATAATATTAATAGAGAAGAAGGTCATAAGGAGCAGAGGGGAGAGGTAGAAAAATGCTAGCAAAGCTCTCGATACCTTGATGAGGGATCCACTCTAGATTCATGGCATTGATTCGGATGTGTTTAAAGCCAGATTTGTTCTTAAAACCCTCTATTTTCTTGTACAAGGAAATAATAGACTACCAATGGATGATTAAATCGGTTATCTCCCAAGATTTCCAGCATTTTCTTGAAATGCATTGCTCTGCTAGAGTGCTTTTCCTCTAACAACATTATGGAATTGTATTGAAGATCAAATTGCCCTTCTGAGGAGACCAAAATTCTAAATATGCTGTCAAATATCTACAATTTATGAATCATTTCAGTATCATCAAATTTTATTTATGTGCAAGCATAAGTTGCATACTCGATTTCAAATAAAAATCCAAAATTTTATAACTTAACAAATCCCACCAACCTAAGATCTTTTTTGCTCAATTCGGTCAAGATTATTTCTATCAAATACAATTTGAATGACATCCTTTGGAAGAAAAACTTGAGTAAAGAAATGCAGTAGACTTAGTAGCTCTACTTGTCATCCTCCATTTCTAAAAATACATGTGGATAATCCAATTGATTTCCAATATCATTGTAAACCCATTTTTCTACCTTGTATGTACCACTCATTCGATCTCTTGAGTAATCTTAATTGCTTGTAGAGAGGGTTATTTTTTTCATCAGAGTGTTGAGCTTTCTACCTAATCTCTTAATTGCTTGAAGAGAAGGAACTCAAGAGCGCTTTTCGCTAATCTTCTTTATGCATGGAAAGCACGGGTCTTAAAAAAGCCCAATTTTGTTGTCATTCCATTGGGAAACTAAGAGACGCGAGAGTCTTTTGTTGATATTTGTATGGAAAAGCAGTGGACATGAATGAAATGGTTCATGGTGGCCCTCTTCTCTTCATGACCAATTATCATGTTCTCCGATGAGACATCATGTGCTTCCTTGAAGCTTACTCGAATCCAAGTGTGTGAAAATTGGATTCTCTTTCCATTCGAGTGATGATAGTATGGAATTGCTGATCTAAAGTAGCTATCTGAGAGAGTGTGCTTGTGTGTGTGAAGGTGCGAACATTTGTGTTTGTTTGTGCATGTAAACGCATGTGGAGTAACAAAAATTTCTTGAAAGAAGTGATTGTTTTTGTGTTAGTAGGTGATCACACAAAGGAGGTAAGACACTTCAAAGCCTCTTGCAAAATAAGTTTGGTTCACTTCCAAAGATCCCACATCATGTGCCAATCACCACTTCCCTATTAACTTACCCCTTGATTAATGATTTACACCACTATGATTTATGCATCTTCTTGGAGAGGATTGATAGCAAAAGGTTTCAAAGTACATGTTTGCTTCAAGAATTCAACTATTTGTGGAGTCGGGTGTGGTGTAATGGTAAGCCTTGAATGTCATGAGATAGAGTGTCTGAGTTCAAGTGCCACTCACTCGACCTGTTCAGCCTTCATGCATATCCAAATACATGGGTGCCTCTACCTTATGAGGTTCGGTGTGTGTGTCTTTTCGATTCTTTATACGTAAAAAAAAAACAATTCTGGTATTTATAAGCTAAGAGCGAATAGGTCCTCAATAGTTTTGTTTGCTTGTTGCAAGGCCCTCTCATCAAGTTCAAACCCCACACTGAACATGTTCCATAATTTTCTATTGAATCAAACACGAAAAAGTGTTGTCTCACTGATTATAGACATCATGATCGATGGATCAAAGTCAACTTATAAAAAAAAGACGTGTGGACCATTCTTCATATTCCATGACTATGGGGACCAATCGTCTCCCACGTTAATGCAATCTATTCATGAAATCAAGCCTGAACTGAAAAAAAAAAGATAATAAGTGATGAAATAAAACAAATAATAAAATGGTATTTATGAGAAATTGGGTATAAAAAAGAGAAGGATAGGATACGAATGTTGGCAATGAAAGATAAAAAATGGGCCATAAACAATGTGCAGAATCCAACAAAATAGGTATAGAAGAAAAGAAAAATAAATTAGGAGTCCAATCTAAGAACAACATAGGTATGTAAGAAAAGAAAAATAAATTAGGAATCTAATCTAAGGAACAGGACAATATTAATGTGGAACATCCAATAAAGAAGAAGGTATGAATGATGGAAAGAAAGATCAATGAAATGGGTCATATTTGGTCTCCTTGATGGAAAGAGATAGTATGCGTACATGAGGAAATGATAATATTAAGTATCTAGATGGTCCAAATTACACTATTGCTAATGATGTTTTTGAAGGACCAAGACATTGTAGAGAGGTTCTTGAGCATGGTCAAGAGATGAGTCATGTAACGGAATTATGAGCTTTTGACTTGAATGGGCCATGTCCAATGGATAATCCACATAATTGTCATTCACTTTTTATTATGGGAAATTGATGATTGAAAGAGTCAACATGCCACTAGAGGGAGGTTGATTGCTTAGTCTTCCTCAAGTGCATAATTTTACATAATCGGTCTTATAAAGTCCTCATTGAGGACCTTTTCACCAATCAATTACATGTAGAATAGTACCTCTGATGATAAAGAAGGGTTTGAAATGCTAGTTTCAAGATAATGATCACATTTATCGTGCATGAATTTTTAAGGCACTCTATGGAAAAGGGGGATGTAGAACAAACATTGAACAATTTTAGTGCATAAAGGAATTTAGAGAGGATGCAGATGAACTATTGTCCATAGCCAATGAACAAGAGGTCCATAGTCAATGAACAAGAGGATACAAAGGAATAACATGATTAATTGTCTGTGATAAAAATATATCTCCATGCTAATAAAAGTATATGGCTATGATGGAGTGCAAGGATAATTCGAGAACTAGCCAAAGTGGCATGTGTTGATGTTGATTATCCGATGCAAACTATTTTAAAGAGAACTTGAAAAAAATGTTTGAACTTCTTGTAGTGCAAAACAATTGGAGAGTAGAGGTAGACCTGAGCATAAACTTTCATTAAAAATGATTATTAGAATAATCAAAATACATCATACTAGGCCGTGAGGTGTGTAGACGAGCTCTATGAGGCCTCTTTGTAAGAAAATGAACACTTCTCATGAGTCTTCTTGTTTTCCTTCTCAATGTGAATTATGGAAGGGATTTTTCATTTGTTATGAGAAAAAACAATTATTTTGAGAGGTGTTTTTGTTCGAACTCGAACATACTTATAATAGTTCCTCAAAATAAATCTTTACGTTAGTTATTTTACTATGAAGTTGACTCTTCAAGACTATGAGGAATGTTGATGCTGTTAGATATCAATACTTCACCCCCAAGTGACCACAAATGATCCATGTTGCTCTAGTTGTAAGACTCGCATTATGAGGAGAAGCCATTCTTAGAGCCCATACATTTGTGGAACTTAACAAAGCTAGATGATTTCTATGTGTGATCATTGATAGTAATAGATGGTCATTGTGAACCTAGCCATTAGGTTGGGTAGAGCATAAACTTTCGGACCCTTAGGTTGCCATTCAAGATGAAAATAAAGGGCTTGTGGTGCCACATGGTTTCCACCTAGAATATTAATGGAGGGAGTTTAGAGGGGGGCTTGCCCCCTTCTTTGGGGTCCAGGGAACTTATCTTCCCAGCCCATAGGGCTAAGATGGTAGGACTTCTAGTCATTGAGATATTGTTAGATTGTATATTTTTCCATCTATCTTGTCTCTCCCAACTATGTTTATCTATACCAACCCCCATTGTAGAAGTTATATGAGCATGACCCATGTGTAGCTTTACATAGCATTGCGCACTAGTAAGCCCTTCATCCAAAGTCTCTCTAGATTGCCATCTAAGCACCATATTGGGATATACAGGTGGACAACACCATCTTTGTAGTTTTATTACTTTTGGAAATTTAAGAATTTGATTTCTTTGTCTCTTAGTCTACATCTCTCTTTGTTTGCATTTTTTGTCAACTCTATCTACTGGTCCATTCTTCTGTGCTATTATATCTTACATGGTGTCAGAGCTCAACAAGCTTTAAGTGGTGAAGAAGCAAAAATGTAGAGGTTACCACATATCCAATCCCAGCAGCTTTACACTAGTAAGAGTCACCAAGTCTCACCGTACCAAGAGACTTTGAGAGAACCATTCTCTATGTGGTGTCACATGGAACGAAGCTGCACTAGAATCTAGTAGCCACATGTGGGAAAGAGAATCAACAATAAGAGCCTCAATAGGCATAGTACTATCAAATGTCAACACATCAACATCATAAAACATTAATTTCTTCAATCTTCAAAGTCGAAAAAGATGGTGCAGGTAAGCTATTTAACATGCCCATCAACATTCTATCCTTTATTGTTAGCGTTCTTTAATGCATAGTAGTCTTTCTTCATGTGTCTTTTCTTATGATAATAATGTCATTCGATATCCCTCTTCTTTGATTTACTTCTACTCTTATTCCATTCATCATTCTTTTCCTTGTTCTTGCTCTTGCAACGTTGTTGATTCTTTCCTTGGATAGAGTAGTTTCTATGCTACATCATGCAAACCTTTCACAAGGCTTTTGGTAGAAGCAATATTGACTGCAATTCATGTGATTAATTTTTCACCCAGTACTACCAAAGGTCTAAAAGTGGCACAAGAGTTATGGATAGGGAAGCCACCATATTATGATCATCTTTGAGTTTTTGGATCTGAAGCATATGTTCATATACCCAAGAATCTTAGACAAAAGCTCGACCATAAGTCAAAGAAATGTCTTTTTCTTGGATATGGTCGAGACGAAAAATTTGGATATCACTTATGGGATCCTGAAAGATGGTTAGTGATTAGAAGTAGTGATGTCATTTTCAATGAGTCTAAGATGCATAAAAAAACCCATTAAAGAGGTTGAATTGAGAAGAGTGGTGTTTGAGGATACTAGTCCTCTACTTAGCATGTATAAAAATACTACACACAGAGATGTTCAAGAGAATGTCCAATCAAATGACTTTGCAAATGTTCTTGTTTAGCAACCATTGAGACATTCTGCACATGCCTCTCATCTAGTTGATAGATATGTTCTAAGTTTAGATCTTGTTATGCTAACAGATGTTGGTGGGCCTTCTTGCTACAAAGAGGCTATGGAGACCAAGGATGATATCAAGTGGGAGTGTGCCATGAAGAGTGAACCGGATTCTATTCACAACAATGGTACTTGGGATTTAGTATGTTTTCCAAAGGATAGGAAATATTTACCATGTAAATGGGTATACAGGTTGAAATTCACATTAGATAGTGCTTCTCCAAAGTATAAAGCACGACTTGTTGCAAAACGTTTTAATCAACAACATGGTGTTGACTTCGAGGAAATCTTCTCTCCAATAGTCAAGATAACGACACTATGCATGTTGCTTAGATTCGCTTCAATGGAGGACTTAGAGCTAGTCCAAATGGATGTGAAAATTGCTTTCTTGCATGGATTTATTACATATGAGATCTATATGGAACAATCAGAGGGTTATGTAGTTATTGGCAAAGAAAGTCTAGTTTATAAGCTAAAGAAGAGCTTATATGGACTTAAACAGTACTCTAGACAATGCTACCAAAAGTTTGATGCTTTTACGAAATCTCAAGGCTATTATCAAAGCAATGAGGATCATTGTTTCCACACAAGGCAATGTCAGATGGAAGCTTGGTATGCTTGATACTTTATGTCGATGATATGTTGATTGTTGGGAAGTCATGTGATGACTTTTCATTGCTAAAAAAGAAGCTGAGTGAGACATTTGATATGAAGAATTTGGGGAATGACAAACATGTTCTTGGCATGCGCATTACACGTGAGAAGGGTAAAAGATGCACACACTTTTCTCGAAGTGAGTACATATCCAAAGTACTTCACATGTTCAATATGTAAGCTGGCAAGGCATTGAGTACACCATTACCTACATATGTGAAATTGAACAAAGATGATTGTCCCGAATTAGATGAGGCAAAGGAATTCATGACAAAAATTCCTTATCAATCTATTGTTGGTAGTCTCGTGTATGTTATGGTAGCTACGAGACCAAACATTGTATTTGCAATGGGAGTGGTGAGAAGGTATATGTCTTACCCTAGCAAGAAGCATTGGGAAGTGATCAAGATGATTTTGAGATATCTATGTGGCATAAAGGACAAGTGCCTATGCTTGGGTAGAGGAAAGGCATCCATTATTGGTTACACAAATTCTAATTATGCTCGTTGTGTAGACAATTAGAAGTCTACATCAACGTATTTTTCACTTTGTTGGAGGTGCTATCTCTTGGAGATCTTGTCTTCAAGAATGTATAGTTATTTCCACTATAAAAGCAGAAGTGAGGCATGTAAGAAAGCATTCTTACTTTCTCATCTTGCTTGTGATATGGGTCTACCTTAGCATGTCCCTCATTTGCTTAGTGATAGTTAGAGTACCATTGCTTTGGCTAAGAGTCCAGTCTATCATGTAAAGACCAAGCACATTGAGGTGAACTATCACTTGATTAGAGGTTGCTTAGCCACTGAGCGCATTATTCTTGAGAAGGTTCATACCCAAGATAATGATGAACATGCTTTGACTAAAGCTCTACTAGAAGATAGATTTTGACATCATTGTCACTTGATGGGGGTTACTTGATTCCTAATCTTGCACAATTACTTGTACACTAGGTGACATGTCCACTAGGTGGGAGATATAATTTGTATACTCACACTCAAGTATTCTTTATCATTACTTATTTATCCTCCCATAGTTCACTTTGGCCATTTTGGCCTTGAGTGGGAGATTGTTATTGTTAGTGTCCATGTGAAAGGCCAAATGTCCGTTGGACACTTTTGTATATGTTCTTTAATAAAATATAAAGTGGCCTAGTTAGCCATAGACTCAAAGCTTGATCACACTTGTCAAACATAGGAAATCTATGTTTGGGGTATGTGTGTAGTGTGTGGTTTCTACATATTCTACATGTCTCCATGTAGAGTACATTGTGTAGCATCTAGAACATGGTACTTGGTGTGAGGGTACCTTCACGAAGCTCATGTGATGGAAAAACCAACATGGTTCATCAAAATCACACCACTTTAGGTAACATATCTTGGTTGAGCAAGAAGCAACCTATTGTGGCTACTTCTAGATTTGAGTCTAAGAATAGGTTAGCTTTCACAATGACTATTGAGTTTGTTTGACTCAAATGCCTTATGGAATACTTGGTGATGGTTAGACTTCTACCACCATAATATTTATTGATAGTTAGGGTGCATTGGGAGTTGTGAGAAACCAAGTGTTCCATGCTTGTGCTAAGCACATTGAGATGCACTATCATTATCTCAAAGAGTTGGAGGGATCACTTTGGCATATGTACCCATACAAGATAATGTTGCAAAACATTTTACAAAGGCTCTGCCTTCTAAGAAAATTAGAGATTTTTGTAGAGATTTGGGGTTACTCCCTTTTGTGGATTGGCGTTAGTCCACATTGTTTTCCAATTCCTTATACATGAGTGTCACCATCTTGTTCATTGCATCGATAGGCTAGGATTTGTTCCATGTTTGGGAGGTGTTTTCACCCCTACTTGTATATATGCCAATAATCCTAATAAACTACTTATCTTAGTACATTCACTTAGTAATACACTCTTCGTATTATGCTCCAAGCTTCTTCTTCTTCTTCATCAGTGTGTTATTGTGCTTTCTTAATCCCTAAATTCCAACACAACTAGGGTTCTCGCAAAGATCTTGCTTAAGGTATGAAGGCACGTAATGGGCCTCCACTTAGAAGGGAGGATTTATCATCTTTTGAATGAATAAGATTTATGGCACCATACTTGGAATCCCTCCAAAGGAAACATGATGCACCCCTCTATCCCAAGTTTGCTTAATGAAGGGATTAAGATTGGATCGAAAGCATTGAAACCACCAAGAGTGCGAGTTTTATTTTTTAGAAGTTTGGAAAATGAAAATGACGATTTTAGAGTGAAGGAGGGGGTTTTCCAAAACTCTATAGGCCTCTAGAGAGTAGTGTTGGGTCCAACACCTGAGATATAGATGGCTTTATCTATAGAATCCGGAATGTTGTAGGACTCAAAATTATTGAGGGTACCATTAGACTTGAAAACCGCAAGGACGAAGTACTTGGCTTTTCCTACTCTAAGCACATTAAACATAGCTTTAGTAGGCATGTTCGTGTTCATACCAAAGGCAGGTTGTTCTTTGGCAAGTTGGTATTTCATGGCACAAATAATAGCTCTAGTTTCATGCGCAAGAGACCAATTGTTGGACTCAACATTTGTTTTCCAAGTATCATACTTAGAGATAATTTTTGTTGATGGTGAGCGCTCAACATTTGATTCATCTAGAGCCATTTGTTTTCTAAGGGCATTAAATAATTAATAAGGGGATATTGTTTGAATTTATATCCAAACCATTAATCTCTTCGTATTAATAAACTCATGTGTTTCTTGTATGCCCTTCTCTTTAAGCCCTAGTGTGTAATCCATTTTTCTAGCTCCTTCGCATGGAGTGTAGTCTACCTCCTACCTAGGAACTTCTAATAACATATTGCTATCCTTAAGCGAGTCTCCCTCCATGAATAATTTAGAACAAGGAAGTAATATAGTAACGCTTTGGGACCCCTTCATGAGGGATTCTTCTCTTGCAAATGGTGGAGAAATCTCCTTGAGGGGTAGTTGGTTGGATGGATTCACCAACTCCAAGAGTTGTTTTGATGAAGTCCTTGAGAAAATAGCTTCCAAAAGGTCTCTAAAATGGCTTGTAGCTCTTAGGTTCAAAAGGTGTGAAAAGAGTGACTTGCAGAGAGAGAGGGAGAGAGAGAGAGAGAGTTCGAAATCATTCAGTACTATTGTTGAGGGCTCTTATTATCTCATATGCACCTCAGATGGTTACACCTCCCATCATGCCATCAAATGTTTTCATTTCCCCTCAGCTTTAGTTGGGCTTTACTTTGGGCACAATGGCTCGTCATTTTCAATTCATCTCTTCGAGAGTCCACTTAGCTCGTTTGCAACAACATTTTGAGCATACAATGTTCCATTCATGGATTCCAACATCTTTCCATTCTCCATAGGATACTCTTGGATCTACATGGATACATCACTCAATTGGATCTTTTTCTGAGCCATCTTCTCGATTCAGAGAGGGCTTTTATGGTCCTACCAACACATGTGAGAACTTTGTGCATTCCATGATGAACTATAGCATACAAATGTGTTTTACATTTCATTCTTGCAGGACCTACTTTTTGGTGATAAACATCTCATGGTGGATATTTTCAAAGCTTTGGAGGTTCCCACATACCACAAGGAGTCATCCTATCTATCTCGCATGGAGGTGATCTTGTCCACTGAGATCTTGTTCCATTCTTGTAGCTCATTGGTGGTGTATCTATGGGATGTCATAATGAAAGTAAGATACATAATAACCCATAAAGGAGGTTGAAGTTCAAAGAGGAGTGTTTGAGGATGTTAGTTCTCCTATTAACATGCACAAAAATCGAAAATATTAGATACATTGTTCAATGGTAGAGGCCTAGAGGACTAGCTAGGAATGCCTTACCAAGTGGGGTAGAAATCTCACCTTGGTTGATATGATTTTTGGTACATTTGAGACCTTAGAGAGTTTGCATAGCTTATGGAAGAAGACATGGTCACAAGAAATATGAAGAACGATACAAGGAAATGACAAAAAGGAACTTGACGTGGGGTTACTTGAGTATAAACTCAAGAGCCCATGCGACGTAATGAAGATAAAATAGATACACAAACTCAACGAGGTACTAATCGAGAATATAGGTAATGGTAAATGAGTCCGCTACATGAAATCATCTTGTAAACAAGTAGTGGGCAATGTGATAAGTAGCCCTTGATTGAGGTAATCCTATCAATCTCATGAAACAAAGATGAAATTTGAGATGGGTTCTTATCGTATACTGAAAAGGGATTTAATCTCAAGTCATTACATTTTGATAATGGCCAAGAATATACATCTCATGAACTTAAGCAATCACACCAATCTCTGAGGAGTGCAAAGAATGCAGAGAGACAAAGAGTGCAAAGTGTGCACAGAGCTTGAGAGCCAAGGATTACTAAAGACAACATTATTGCTCTTTGTGTGTGCAAGTCAAGGTCATTGGAGGTAGGAGGAAACTAGGGTGTGACCATGTGCTATCCAAGAAGTATTGCAGGTTGGAAGTAGGAGTGACGAGGACTTCAAGCTTATTGGAGGCTTGAGTGCAAGGGTGCATACGAGCAAGCCACTACACTAAGGTGAAGAAGCGGTGTAGAGGCTAGAGTATTTCGCTAGCAATGTACCACAGTGCACTCTCCTTCTTGAGAGCTCCACGATGATATCCTCACAGTAGAAAACCAAGCTCCTAGGGTCGCACACGGTACTCTGCACAAAGGCTGCAAAATATGCAGAAAAACAAAGTACAGAGTGAGCATGAACACAAACTTCTTAGGTGTTACAAATGCGGTCAAACTTACAGTCTGTGACTGACCAGACCTCTATATGTTTTATTAAAGAACATATACAAAGAAGTGTTCGGTGGCCATTTGGCCTTCACATGGACACTAACACTAACAATCTCCCACTAAAGGCCAATATGGCCAAAGTAACTGTGGGAGAAAAATAAAGAATGATAAAGAATACATGAGTGTAAGTATACAAACTATACATCCCAGCTGATGGGCATGTCACACTATATACAAGTGATTGTGTAAGATCATGAATCAAGTAACCCCTATTAAGTGACAACAGTGTCGAAAGTTATCCTGTGCTAGAGCTTTAGTCAAAGCATCTGCAACATTATCTCGAGTGTGAACCTTCTAAAGAATAATGCACTCAGTGGCTAAGCAATCTCTAATGAAGTGATACCTCACCTCAATGTGCTTGGTCTTTGCATGATAGACTAAATTCTTAGCCAAAGCAATGGCACTCTGATTTTCATTGAGCAAACGAGGTACATGTTGAGGTAAACCCATATCACAAGCAAGACGAGAAAGCCACAATGCTTCCTTACATGCCTCACCTACTGCAACCTACTTTGCTTCTGTGGTGGAAACAGTTGTACATTCTTGAAGATGAGATCTCCAAGAGATAGCACCTTTAGCAAAATGAAAAATGTACCCTGATGTAGACTTACGATTGTCTACACAACTAGCATAGTCAGAATCTTTGTAACCAATAATGGATGCTTTCCCTCTACCTAAGCATAGACACTTGTCCTTAGTGCCACTCAGATATCTCAAAATCATCTTGACCACTTCCCAATGTTTCTTGCCAGGATTAGACATATATCTGCTTACAAATCCCATTGCAAATGCAATGTCTGGTCTCATAGCTACCATAGCATACATGAGACTACCAACAGCAGACTGATAGGGAATTTTGGTCATGAATTCCTTTCCTCATCTGATTTGGGGCAATCATCCTTGCTCAATTTCACATATGTGGGTAAAGGTGTACTGAATGCCTTTCCACCCTGCATATTTGTTGGAGCAAGTCTATGACAAGGCTAAGTATTGGCTTGAGTCCCACAAAGTCATGAAAAAAGCTTTAAAATGAAGACTTTGTAAAGTTCACTTGTGAACTACCTCTTGTAACTTTTGAAGAGTTTACTTAATGTAAAAGTGAAACAATCTTAAGTGGTTGAGTCCACTTGATCAAGAATGGAAAGAGGAGCCATGAATTCGTGATTTGTGGTAGGTAGAGAATCAAATCAATCATTGATTGATTGGAGAGTGATTGAGGGAAGTTAGCCTCCCAAACTCAACTATAAATAGATGGCAGTTTTAGTCGTGGTTAGAGAGACCTATGTGAAGACCTCCAAGAGCTGAGCTTTATGCCATATCAAGGTGTGATTACAAGGCACACATATGTATCAGTAAGTCATTGTATTGTACAAGCAATATACTTTCATTTTCATGATTATTTGAGTTCATATGTCCATGTTCTTGTGAAGTGTACTACTCACTGCCATTACTCTCAGTTTTCTCAGTCAGATTGCAGAGATGGTTTCTCTGAGCTTGGTGCATCATTTTCAGTGATTTAACTTGGTAAAGTTAGCTCTATAAGTCTACTATATGCTCACAAATTTTGCATGTCATTTGGATGTTGCAATCTTCAGTTATGTTCAGTTGAAGTCAATAGTGTCTATTCATCTTCACTTCTCTGTCAGGTACCCGACGTTTTCACTCATCTTGTCAGAGCCATTTCTCAGTGTTTACTTACCCAAATTCAGTGATTTAAAACTTCTTGGATTCAACTTACTGTCTAGTATAACCGTACAAATTTTCATAATCATTGGATTCCTAAATTTTGAGTTATGTTTATTTTTCTGCTCATTGGTCTCAAACTCTAGCAGCCCGTGAAAATCGGGATGATTTCATCACTTGTTAAAACTCATTCTCAGTGTGTGATTTATTATTTTTTATGAGATTACTCTTGAAAGTTATCTCTTTAAGTAATCTAGACTTCCCCAAGAGGAATTAAGCTAATTGCTGCTGTGCTCAGAGAATTATGCAAAACACTGGACAGGTGTATGAACCAAAATAGCAAGTTTTTCACCTCTGAGCTAACTCCAACTTATCTGTTTTGATCTATCTTTTTGAGAGTGATCTTCCAAGGTACATAGGGTGTCTAATACATCCATTGGCAAGCTAAAAGGGCCCACCATATACTCCTGGAGTTCATTTGGCTGGTGTAGATCAAGGATTTTGCAACACCTCTTCATCTTCAAGCACATACCTATCCATCTCTTCACAATATTGAACCTATGAAGTACTTTGGATATGTACTCACTTTGAGACAAGTATATGCATCTTTTACTCCTATCATGAGTAATGCGCATGCCAAGACTATGTCTGGCATCCCATAAATCCTTCATATCAAATGTCTGATTCAACTTCTTTTTGAGAATTGACAAGGCATAAGAGGACTTCCCAACAATCAACATATTATTGACATAAAGTATCAAGCATATCAAGCTGCCATCTGAGCATCTCTTTGTGTAGAGACAATGATCCTCATTGCTTCGAGAATAGCCTTGAGACTTCATAAAAGCATCAAACTTTTGGTACCATTGTCTCAGGGACTGTTTAAGTCCATACAAGCTCTTCTTGAGCTTACAAACTAGACTTTCCTTGCCAGGAGCTACATAACCCTCTGGTTGTTCCATGTAGATTTCATCTATAAGATCTCCATGCAAAAAAGCATTTTTCACATCCATTTGGACTAGCTCTAAGTCCTCCATTGCAACGAATCCAAGCAACATGCACAAGATAGTCATCTTGACCACTAGAGAGACGATTTCCTTGAAATCAACACCATGTTGTTGCTTAAAACCCTTTGCAACAAGTCATGCTATATACTTTGGAGAAGCACTATCTGATGTCAATTTCAGCTTATATACCCATTTTCATGGTAAAGCTTTCCTACCCTTTGGAAAAGGTACTAAATCCCATGTACCAAATTATGAATAGAATCCACCTCACTCTTCATGGCATGCTCCCACTTGACATGATCCTCTGTCTGCATAGCCTCAATGTAGCAAGAAGGCTCACCGGCATCTATTAGCATAAAAAAATCTAAACCTGGAACATATCTATCAGGCAGATGTGAGACATGTGCAGAGCATCTCAATGGTTGCTCAACAGGAATGTGTGCAGACTAATCTGGTCAGACATTCTCTTGAATGTCCCTATGTGCAACATTTTTATGCATGCTAACTAGAGGACTAGTATCCTCAAGTGCCACTCTTCTGACTTGAACCTCCTTAATAGGTTGTTTATGCATCTTAGACTCATTGAAAATGACATCACTACTTCTGATCACTGATCGTGTTTCAGGATCCCATAAGCGATATCCAAATTGTCCTTCTTGACCATATCCAAGAAAAATGCATTTCTTTGACTTATGGTCCAACTTTTGTCTAAGATTCTTGGGTATATGAACATATGCTTCACACCCAAAAACTCAAAGATGATCATAATATGGTGGCTTTCCTATCCATAACTCCTGTGCCACTTTTAGACCTTTGAGAATACTAGGTGAAAGGTTAATCACATGAACTGCAGTCAATAGTGCTTCTGCTCAAAATCCTTGTGAGAGATTTTCATGATGCAACATAGAAACTACTCTATCTTGAATAGTTCTATTCATCCTTTTAGCTACAACATTATGTACTGGGGTATTAGGAGCTATAAACTCTCTATGAAGCCCTCTAGACTAACAGAAAAGGTTGAATTCATGTGAGGTATACTCACCCCCATTATCTTAATGTAAGGCCTTAAGCTTAGTTCCTTTTTGAGTCTCAACTGAAGCAAGCCATTTTTTGAAAGTAGGGAATACCTCATCCTTTGATTTGATAGGATGTACCCAAATTTTTTCTAGTAGCATCATCTATGAAAGTGACAAAGTAAAGAGAACCACCTAAGGACCTAGTGGGCATAAGACCACACACATAAGTATGAACAAGATCTAAAGGTTGAATCGAAGAGTCAATGTGCATTCTATGCACATTTTTGGTTTGCTTTCCATATTGACAATGCTCACAAAATGAAAAATTAGAGAAAGATAACACAGGTAAGTAGCCAGAACATGAAAGATTTTCCATTCCACTACAAGATATATGGCCCAAATGACTATACCAAATACAAGCCATAGGCTATTCAGTAACAACTAACAAGTGTTCTTTCTATGGTACAAATAAAGGATAAATTGAACCAACTTTGCTTCCTTTTGTAATAACCATATTGCCCTTTGATATACGAAAGGATTGAGCATAGAAGATCACCTTGTAACCAAGGTCATCAAGTTGACCAACTGAAATCAAACTACATGATAGCTGAGGTACATGTTGTACATTATGCATAGTAAATTTTGAACCATCAATGAAATGCACAACCACATCTCCAATCCCCACAACGTCACACTAGTAAGAGTAACCAAGTCTCACGATACCAAGAGACTTTGCTGCATAATTAGAGAACCATTCTCTATGTGGTGTCACATGGAAAGAAGCACCAAAATCTAGCAGCCATGCGTGGGAAAGAGAATCATCCATAAGAGCCTCAATTGGCATAGTACTATCAAGTATCAACACATCAGCATCATCAGAAATAGCATTTTCTTCAATCTTCAGAGTCGAAGTAGATGGTGCATGTAAACGTTTAACATGTCCATCAACATTCTATCCTTTACCTTTATCATTCTTTAATGCATAACAGTCTTTCTTCATGTGTCCTTTCTTATGACAATAATGGCATTCGATATCCCTCTTCCTTGATTTACTTATACTCTTATTCCGCTGACCATTCTTTTCCTTCTTCTTGCTCCTGCCACGTTGTAGATTCTTTCCTTGGTAAGAATCAGAACATTATATGCATCTCCACTATGAGTGCCAACCATAGATTTTCTACAAATCTCCTCACTCAAGAGTGCCCCACATTGTTGGAGGAGATGGTGGACACCTTCTAGAGATGAGTTGGTGCTGCAAGTTTTTGCTTCACACCAACCAAAATTGAGTTGAAGAGTGCAAAATAGATATGTTGAGCTTTCCAAGAAACACAAATAATTACCCAAGTACTTTGGAATATGATCCTCAAATCATTGGATCAAAATAGATGAGTAGGAGTTTCAACTATGAACCAAAACTTGCTATTTTGGTCACTACACCTACGCAAAGAAGTGAACAATACTCCCTCTCTACTAGTAATTGAATAAAATGCTTATGGGAATATCTAATTAACTTGGATAGCTAATGTTTACAAGTTATCTCACTTGAAATGATGGACCATGCTTAGAGAATGATGCTTAGCAAGTTAGAGGTGAATCCCAACATTTTCGGGTACTAAAAGTATGTAGACTAGTGAGCACTATTTAGCTCATAACTTGAGATTGGATAAAGCAATGACAATGAAATTTTTTAACATGAAGATAGATAGTAAAATGAATCTATATCACCTTAAATCACATCAAATGCTAAAGTATACACTAAGAAACAAGTTAGAGAAGTGCACTACTTTGAGTGGTACATGACGAAGTAGAATATATGAGATATGAGAAAACTATATGTATTAATGCATAGGAATTACATTGACATTGGCAATGAATGATTGTAAAATGTGGGGGCAATGATAGATCTATGATGTGAGCTCAATATCAAATATCTCTCCAATTTGGGCTCTGCTACATGATTTTTTGAAGTCCTCTTTTATAGCTAAAGTTGGAGCTCCTTTTTGAATTTGAAATTCAAACTTCTACCAAAAAGTATCTCTAGAGTTTCGGATCTCAATCTTCATCTAACTCATGGATAATTCATGAAAAGATTCTCCTAACAATTCATGATTGAAGTGATTCCATATGTGCACTTTTACAAGGAGTAAAAAAGTCAATCTTTACAAGAGATCATTCATGTGCTAATACATGAATGTACATATGAGCCCTAAGATAAATGATCAAGCATTTAGGCTTGGAGTAGTTGCACCAACGACTCCCCCTCAAGCCTAATATGCTTGGGCTTCAATTCTCTTTAATCTCCTGCAATCCAATCATCATCTTGAACCTATTCAATTTTGTTCCATCCAAAGATTCGGTTAGCATATCTGCACATTGTAGGTTTGTTGATACATAGGACAATTGTATCTCCTTGCTAAGTAGCTTCTCTCTCACATAATGATAATGCACTTCAATGTGCTTAGTCCTTGCATTATATAGAGGATTAGCAGCCAAATGAAGTGAGCTAGTATTATCTCCAAAAATAATTGGAATTTATGTATGTATCCCCAAATATGAGTAGAGTAGCTTAAGCCACATTGCCTCTTGTGTTGCATTTGCTAGAACCCTATATTCAGCTTCAGTTGATGACAATGCCACAGTTGGTTTTTTCTTTGATGACCATGAAATCAACTTTGATCCTACAAAAGATAAGTAGCTAGAGGTGCTCCTCCTATCATCTTTTGAGCTAGCCCAATTTGCATTAGGATATAGCTTGATATTCAAGTCAGATGTGAATGGATAGAATAGCCCTTCATTTATGGTACCCTTCAAGTACCTTAAGACCCTTTTGGCAACTTCCATGTGAGGTCTCCTTAGTGTATGCATAAATTGACTCAATGTAATCACCTCATAGCATATGTCTACTCTTGTTAGGGTTGCATAATTTAGACTCCCAACAAGTCTTTGATAACATGTAATGTCTTCAAGCAGCTCTCCTTCATGTGTACTGAGTTTGTGATTCAATTCCATGGGTGTACGTGTAATTTTTGCATTTTCCATCTTGAACTTAACTAGCACATCATGGATGTACTTCCTTTGAGTATTGAAAACACGAGAATCTATATAAACAATCTCTAAGCCAAGAAAATATGTAAGTAATCCAAGATCATGGATCTTGAACTCCTCCTTCATTTGGGCTTTGATCTTCTTGATGCCATTAGCATCATTTCCTATAATAAGGATGCCATCCACATAAACACATAGATAAATAACTTCTAAATTATTCCTCTTAATGAACAATGAAGAATCTGCCTTGCTTGCAACAAAGCTTTGGTCCTGCAAGTATGTGACTAGTCCATGGTTCCAAGCTCTAGGGGCTTGCTTTAAACCATATAGTGCGTTCCTTAATTTACAAACATAATCAGGTTTGTCTTTATCTTCATATCCTAGTGGTTGAGCCATATAGACCTCTTCTGAGATCCATCCATTCAGAAATGCATTTTTAACATCTAATTGGTACAAGTTCCAATTCTTTGAAGCAGCAATACTTACTAAAACTCTAATGATTGGCATCTGTCCCAGAGGTGAGAAGGTCTCCTCATAATCCACTTCATGGGTTTGAGCAAACCCCTTTGCTACTAGCCTTTCTTTATACCTATTTATTGTACCATCTAAATTCTTTTTCACTTTGTAAATCCACCTAGAACCTATTACCTTCATGAATGGTTTTTTGGGAACCAAATTCCAAGTACTATTCTCTTGAAGTGCTTCAATTTCTTCCTACATAGCTTATTTCCATTCTTCCTTCTTGTTGGCTTCTTCAAATGAAGAAGGTTCTTCTCACATAGAATCTTTAGCCATGTATATTGAATGCTTGGTGACGTGATGTGTCATAGCCATACCTTATAGGTTTCTTGCTTTCCCTTTGAGATCTTCTAAGTGCTTGGTTGGATGACTCTAGAATGTCTTCCAAGCTTTTGTACCTTGTTTTTCCCTTGGACTTCCAAGCTTTGATGTCAATTTGTTCTTCATCTTCTGAGTTGATCACCTCTGATGTATGTGGTTCCTCTTTGGTCAGGTTTGGAAAATCATTTTACAAGCCATAGGGTAACTTTATTTTCCTACAGTCATCTTCAAACCATGAGTTATTTTCATCAAATACCACATGCCTACTAACTGTAAATCCTTTGTTAGTGGG